>CM054951.1:3150028-3221325 GCA_029168755.2 Tillandsia fasciculata | reverse complement strand
CTCTCAACATAAATCTCAAGTTAAAGCATAATTGGATCAACTAGAGGTAACAAATACAACAATCACACTATGCTGAAATTGGTTGAACCGATTTGTAGACTGCGGTTTCGATGTGCTCAATAACCCACCTGATAGTCCAACGATTCGAAGTCCGATCGATCTAAATTTTGGCGACCACAATCCTCAGGTTCAAAGCTTTTCAACGAATCTAAAATCTCCCAAAAATTTTTGCCGGATTGAACAGAATTGCGAAAACATCAACTGCTGCGCAGAAATTTTAGCACTTATAACAAGTGATAAAGGATGCAAAATCTGCTATATATACCTCAATATGCTTCAATACCTAGCCCAAAATTTGTTCCCGAGTTCTCATATAACTTAGAAACATCAAAAGATCAACAAAAAGCTAATTTTAAATCCCACAATTCAGCTCATACCCTGTTCATACCATTGTTGTCCCAAAATATGCTGGCATTTAACAAGCTGAAATTCAACTTGAGGTAGATTCCAAATTAAGCATAATCACAAATTGAATCTAATAAAGAAATTACTCACCATACTCTTAATGATGTGAACCAACTTTTAATTCATCAATAAAACCATCATTAATCCACGAAATTGCCCTGACAATTGAAATAACACAAAAGGGTTCACTAACAAATCTGCTGCAGAATTTTAGCATCAATAGTTATGAGAAAAAACTTAATAAAGTGTATCAAATACCATAAAAAAATCTAAGTTTAAGATGTCCAAATGATCCTCTTGAAGTCTAGATGAAAACCATACTTTGAAATCCTCCATTTTATAAGAAAAAGATAAAGAAATCTCATAATTACTCAAGACTGTCCAAAATATGAAAACTACGCACAAAGGCTCAAAGATGGGCATACATACCTATTCAAATGCTAGAATTGCTTACCTTCATCAATAACAAAGTTGTAGATCTACAAGAGGTGCAGCTACCTTCCAAAGATCAGCTCGAAAGTCTAAGTATTCTGTCCAGGGAAGGAAAAACACTGAATGATGTTCAGAAATCCAGACTGTGCACGAGGGTCTCAAAGATGGCTTAAAATACCAGGCTTATAGTCCAAACAGGAGTTTCTCACAAATATGAAAGTTGCAGTTCCACGAGTGCCAACCATTCCCTAAAAAATCAGCTCAAAAGTCCACTCCTACAGTTTTGGCGAAGCCGAGAAAGAAGCGTCGACGAGTTGCCAAAGTCTGCAAGCTTGCTCTAAGCTCAATAATGGTGATAAGGTGAGGAAAAAGATGATGATGGAGCTCCCAAATGCCTTCAAACCAGGGTAGAGGTGAAGGGGGATGGAAAAAGGATATCTTGAAGTCTAAGGGGTCAATTTTATAGCCCAAAACTGAGGATAAATGCACCCTCGGAACACCCAGAAAATAAACTAAACCACAGCTTGATGGGCAAGGTTCGGGCGCCCGAAAGTTACTGTTTGCGCCCAAATCCTGCGCCCGAAACCTACTTATCCACGCGTCGCCACCTCGCGCGTCCGATCGCCCCTGCTGCCACGTGTTGCCATCTCGTTGCCCCAACTGGCTCGCCCACCTCTCCACGCGTCGCCACGACGTCACCACGCGTCGCGCCAGCTAGCGCGCTCCCGGGCCGCCATGTGGTGCGCTCCCAGAAGTGCACCCAGAAGGGCACTAGAGCAGCCCGAATCTACAGTAGTAGCCCGGTTCGGCCCGTCCAACGCTCCACTGGATTCAGATGCCCGGATCCAGATTTTGGGCGCCCGAATTCCCTGAAAAACACACAAATAGTGTTTTCCCCACCGTTCTTTACGCTGGATCCGTTTCTCGTGTCCGTTTTGCCCGCAAACGAATTGTAATACTCAAAACTAGAGTGTTCTCACATCGATGACCATGGGCTCGAACCGTCAACCCAAAATCAGGTCTCCACAAAATTTAAAATAATCTAACGATAAAAAAATTATTAGTACGAATATGTGGTTTTAATGGCATAATAGTCTCTCTCTCTCTCTCTCTCTCTCTCTCTCTCTCTCTCTCTCTCTCTATATATATATATATATATATATATATATAATATATATATATATATATATATATATATAGTCCGGCTCGAATACTATCGATAGCATCAAATAATTGATGCTATCAAGTTTCCAGTCCTTGGATAAAAGAATGTGCGGTTGGGATTATAGTGATCTCAGAGGATTTTTACTATTCAACCAACCACCCACTAAACCCTAGGGGACCACTATCATTCTTACTGCATATTTTTTAATCCAAAAATTAAAAAAAATAGCACCAATGACTTGGTGCTATCGATAGTATTTCAGCCTAGTTCTATATATAGAGTTCGGCTGGAGTACTATGGATAGTACCAAATAATTTGTGCTATCAAATTTTTAATCATTAAATAAAAATATATACATATAAAATTATAATAAATTTTTAAAATTTTTACTATTCAACCAACCACCTACCAAATACAAATAATTATTATCACCCTAACTGCATGAAATAATGACCTGGCATTTTGATTGGGCCAACATGGCACGTCACACTAAAGGACAAGTATACCAATCAATTTTTTCCTCAAAATAAGATAAAATGAAAAGAAAATACAAATAACCTATATATTCTAATATAAATAGGCCAGGATAAATATTTTTTAGGTGGAGACAATTTAGGTCCTAAAAATGATAGGAGCTAAAAAGTGGCGTCTCAACCCTATTATGGGATAGGGATTAGAGACTGAGCTACCCAATTAATTTCTCCAACTATTTAGTTAGATAAAAATATGCAGTACTTATCTAAGATATGATCTATTTTAAAATGTCTTGTAAAATTATAATTCAACTTTCAATTTTTTTTATTTATCTAATTTAAACCATTTGATAATTTTTTCAGTATAAAATTCACATACATTGTTTATCCTATTGAACTTATTTAAAGTATTTTATGTTATTTACATGACTATAATTCAATAAAATGTATAAAATTTTATAACAAATCAGCCACCAAATAGTTGAAATCAAATAATTATAAAATTAAGATAAAAATATATAAAATTTGTCTAAATTGCAGACCATTTAGACTCGGCTAACCAACCTATCAAGATTTTGATTTTAGTATTCAATCTTTCAATTTTTTTAATTTAAATAATGCGATAATTTTTCGAATAGAAAATTTAAGTTAATTACTTATTTTAATAAATATATATTTACATAAATTACATAAAATATACTAATTAAATTGGTAAAGATAACTATTTTATTTAAATTTAAAATTAAAGAGTCACAAATTGGCTCAACTCAAATAAATTAAGCCTGCATTTTGTTCTGATATAAACGAGAGCTGTTTATTTCAAAGATATGTATAAGTTTAGAAATAAAAAGAAACTAATGTAATTTTATATTTGGATGAGTATTAGAGTTGTACCGTATAAAAGAAAAATTATATTTAATCCGTTTGTTTTTTTTTTTTTTTTTGGGTACAAGGGGGACAAGGGGTTATCCATTTTGTACTTGAATCAAACACTAGCTAAAAGATGAGACAGTAAAATTAAAATTTTTAAGATTAGATAATCAAATGCAAATAGACAATAGTTGAGATAAGTTTTATATATTTTTATCTAAAATTAAAATTTTTCAAAACTAGTTAATAAGTTTTTTCAATTTTTACCTGTTTACTTTTATATATATATATATATATATATATATATATATATATATATATATATATATATATATATATATGAATACACCTAAAATATCTAGGGTAAATTAAAAAGTTACCCCAGCCTTAAACTTTGCCTAATTATCTTTCTGTATAAAATTTTGCATCAACTTAAATAAATTTTTTTACTATTATTTCAAATAAGTCCAACAATTTAAGATGATTGTTGAATTCGGATGTAAAATCTTACCGAAATGATTTAACATATTATGCCAGTTTGATCATCAAACAATTTTCTGTTACCATCATCCTGCATTCTAAAACAATGAGAATATAAAATAGTTTTATTATTAGTTCAAAATTATTTTACTTATTAAATTATAAAAAATATATATCTTTTAATATATCATTAATTAGGAATATTTTTTTATTTATTTAATTTTTATTTAATTTTCTTATCATTTACCTATAGAATGAAGGGCCAATTTTGTTCGTTAATAAACAAGTGCTTCTTTTGTGTTTTTTAATTTAGGCTAAATTAAAAGAGTATACCATTCTTTCTTTGAAGCACAGAGAGGTCTGATAAAAACGTTAAATTTATTTAGTAGTACAAAAAATTATAGTCTTATATTAGATGAAAATAAAATTGTGATTAGTATCTAAGAGATAATGGACACTAATAATAATAACTGTGGTTAAACATTTTGGGCTGTGATTTGGACCCAACGAATTATTATTACTAGTAGGTCCGGTCGTTATATTTAGTATCGAATCCAATAACCAGCCGGAAGAGTGACGAGTTTCGCTGAGCCTGAATTTAGATGACAGGACTAGCTAGACAAGTCTCACATCGCCTGGTGATCTTGGGCTGCGTGTGGCTATATGTGTGTTTGAACTGATGAGCACGTTAGGTCTAAACGAAAAAAGTCTGTGACGTTTCATCAATCTCATATCGGATGAAAAAAAAATTATGATTAGATATATAAGAGACCGATAGATACTAGTAATAATAATTGAGTTTAAATATTTTAGACAGTGATTTAGGTCCAACGAGTTATTATTGCTAATAGGTCGGATTGTTCCATTCTAACCCTTTTCAAGTTTCTAATATATGCAATTTTAAATAAAAGAGATTGTTTTAAACTAAAGCAATGAAAATTGCTATTTATATGATTATATTTTATTGAATTAAATAATAGTTATTTGACAAATCGCATCAAAATATTTTGGACCTATTTGATATAAGAGGTAAGAGTCTGAGATTCAAATGAAGCAAAATTTCATGCAAGGGAGAAATTGAGACATTTGGTACCGTGCACTGGGGTGTTTTTGTAATTTAGCGAAATATTATCTATGATCAATGCTATATTAACCAACACATTTAACACCATTTTAGTATCTTAATTGGATGAATGTTAGAATTTATGGATACAGTAAATTAATTCCTGGATAAAATAGTAATTATATTAGTTGGAGAGAATTAATAAGTGCCGTATTAGCAAGCACGACTTTTCTGGCAAGTTCCCTAATGAGTTGCTGTCCATTATATTAATAGGTCTAAGCGTAGACACTGACACTGATATAAAATATATGGCATCACATGTCTGGTTCGACATGATTTGATAATTTTTAAAAAATTAAAATTAAGATACAACATGAACACAAATAATAAATTTTAATATTATTAATATAATAATATATATTATTATATATAAAATATAAATTTTAATAAAATATTGTTATATTTTTTGTACTAACGAAAATTTATAAAAAATTTTCATTGATAGTTAATATATATATATGTTAAGAAAAAAATTCTTCGTTACACATAATTTATTTATATAGTTCAAAAATAAATTTTATGTATTCATAAAAAAATTAAAATATTTATCATTTTATATTTTATATATATATATATATATATATATATATATATATATATATATATATATATATATATATATATATATAATAAATATGTATATATACTTTTTTAAATTATATGCGCTATACATCTATATTGAAGATGATGCTTATAAAAGTATCCGTGATACATAATAAATGACAGATATAGACAACGAGGTGCTCCCTATTTAAGTTTTTTTTTTTCATCCGACCCGACTATTTAATATATTAAATATTAAAATAAATTATTAATATATATATATATATATATAATATATATTAATTATAAAAATAAATATTTTTAAAAATTTATTTTATATATAAAAAATAATTTTTTTATTCAGATTTGATTTCGAATTTAGATTCTGCTCGGTTTGATACGGTCCAAGTAAAAGTCATAGCTGAAATTATTACTGACGGATTTTGAATTTTGAGGACTGTTGACTTGATCTAGAATTTGGTCAGCAACTGGGGTTATAACTCTTATAAGGATAATTTGGTCAGCACTGTAGCAGCTGGAAAGGTGGTGCGACGTAATGCGATACGACAGGAACAAGTGGACACATGGGAGTCAGCGGTGGCTTTGGGTGTAGTTTCGGACGTCGAAAACAATCACTGTAGTAGCCCGAATGTCGAGTGTTGCATGGGCCCGCCCAAATGCTTAATTTTCGGCAACCAATCTCCCCAATTGGGTATAAAATTGTGGGCCCCGCCATCCTTTTCCTTTTTTTTTTTTTTTTTTTTTCTTCCTTTCTTGCTTGCTTGTGTTTGTGGGTGCTAGAAAGAGAAACAGATAGTGAGGAAGAGGGAGAACATGAGAGAGATCAAGAGGGTGAGGCGTGGCACGTGCGGAACAATCCGAGGAGTTGAGCGAAGGCGTGCGCGCGAATAATTTTCTGGCATGTTGACTTTGAGTAGCCAGATTTTCGAAGCCGCGCGAGTGAGGCATTATGCTATAGGAGTCCCACCTTCCATTTTCTACCCGAATTTTTTATTCCGGTAGTTTTCGTGTCGCCGAGAACAACGTATTACCTTTTATGTCTACGTATTTGCATGTAGGTGTTTTGATTGTTTGGGTTGGATAATAGTAGTGGTTGAGTAATGCATGATAATGTAATTTTTGGACCGTATGGATTGAGGATATAATATTAATATTTTATTCTTAAGAGATTCATGTGATAATTTTACTGTCAAATTTTGGATGGACACCGAATAGTTTCTTTTTAGGGGTTTCTTGCCGTGCATGTTCACGTAGGGTTTTATGTTTCGTTATGTGAGGTTCGTTATGTGGGGTGGGGTTTCATCTAGATGAGGATATATGTGCTATCTTATTCATAATTATATATGTGCTAGCTCATCTTATGATGATATATGTGTTATCTCATCTATAATGATATATATGTTATATATCTCATCTATAATGATATATGTGCTATCTCATTTTGGCCTTAGAGGCTAGCGGACTTTTAGTGAGTTATGTGATAGTGTGGTTGGGCTTGGAGCACCGTGTTAGGAGTTTTACGATTTGTTTGATCATTGCATTGATTATAGCATACTAACCACATTGAGCTTAATAGTTGTAATTCGATACTCGGTGGGGTTGCGCCCCTCGAGTCTTCCTCCAGAGGTATGACGATTGGTATGGGCCAAACAGATAAATGACTGTAGTCTCATATAGCGGGCCTCAATTTTAGGGATGGTGGTGACTGACATGAGATAGCGCATGCTTAACCGGACTGTTGACTTGATCAGTGTATGATTAAGTTGTAGGGTATGATTAGGTTATAGTGTATTGATAGGATGATATGAGTCATGGTGGGTGAAACTTTACTTTTCTTTAGATATTCTAATTGATATATGATAGGATTAATTATAGTTGTGAGAATCTGTATAAAGACATGATAGCATAATATTGATCAAATTTTACATATTATACTCTGTTACTATCTTTTCATAACATTTAATATATTTGCCTTTAATAGACCTAGCGGGTAGGCTGTGGTTATCGCCGACCGTATTCACTAGGAACTACTATTTTGCAGTTCTTATGCCCCCTTATGGTCTTCTTTTCAAAACCTACTAAGCCAACATCGGATCGAGATAAGAAGATTGCATAGTAAATAGCTTCTCCTATCCGGTTTTGTGAGTTAGTGATGAACCACCAGCTGTATAGGTTTAAGAGTTATTCTGTACATCGAAACTGACGAGGTTGGCACCCTTTATTGTATTTATATTTTGGAAGATGATTTTGTATAGATAATTGTACAGTAATAGAAGATAGTTTAGTTTTATTATATACTGTAGTGTACCGGCTTTCTCTAAAGTGGCAAAGTGCGGATAAATCACCCTGAATAAGTTTAAAAACATGATAAAAAAAAAGTTAGAGTAAGTTTGGTTCTAAACAAAAGGCATTTTGACCAAAATTGGATCGAAAACGGATTCTGAATGAAGATCCGTATTGGATTTCGGCTTAAAGGAGACCCAGAACATTCAAAACGACCGTGGGCACATTAGAAATGAATTCCGAGCATGTCGAAGTGATTAGATGGGAGTTAGAGCTTTGTGGAGAGAAAACACGCTTTTCAAGGTGAGGAGTTTTTGGGCTTATGACCTTCGGGGTCCGGACCTTGGGTCAAGGGTCCGGACGTGGGCAACAAAGTCCCTTCTCTGGAGGAAGGGTTCAGACTTTCTGCTGAAGCACTATGGACCAAACGTTGGAGTCCGAACTTTTTGGAAAAAAGATCGGACTTTCAGCGCGTGCTGAGAAATCCATATTCGGGGTTCGATTTTTTGAAAAAGTTCGGACCTTCCGCATCTAGACAGCCCAGAGAGAGTGGTAAACTTGTAAATAAAGGAAGGGGCGTTGGGTATATAAGCTGTGGGACTTCACCCCTAAACCGTGCACCTTCTTTCTCACATCCCTATCTCTTTCTTCTCTTTCTCTCTCTAGAGGTGGAGAAACCTTAGCTTGGAGAGGAGCTCTTAGAGGGTTTTGATCTCTTTCGAAGCGACGAAACAGAAGAGGATCGCAAGGGGAAGACCTTGGAAGGAAAGAGATCGAGAACCTCTCTCACCCTCGTTCGAGTAAGGAATCAAGAGGTAAATTTTTAGGGTTTTTGAGATATGGTGGTTTTTGGGATTTTTGAGTTCTAAAAGAGTTCCTAATGATCTCTTTCGAAGTATAAACCTTGTTTTAGGGGTTTTCCTTGGAGATTGAGAGATCAAGTACCCATTCTTGCAAAGAGCACACTAGAGGTGGGGATTTCACTAAAATGGATGATCTTAACTCTTTTTCTTTGCTTTTCTTGACTAGAAGCATGGTTGTAATAGTGCATGCGTAGAGGCATAATAGACTCTTGAGCAAAACTAGGGTATAGCCCTGATTAGAGTAAAAGAAAGCAAGCTTGGGGTTTAGCCCTATGAACCAAGTGACTAATAAATCTAATTGTAAGTTGATCTTGCATGAAAATGGACTTAGGAAAAAACCTAGGTCAAGTTGTGATATGTATGGCATGAAACCTAGGAGAAATCTAAGTTAAATTGAGTGGCATTTAACTTCGAAAAAATCTAAGGTGGAAATGTAGAGTTTCAACATAGAGTTATTGAACTCTAAGGTTAGAGTGTTATGGTTGATGTTTTGGTGTTCTTAGGGCATCTTGCAATCGTAGAGTAAAGAACTTAGGGTAAATGTGCAAATTTGTGTTCTTGAGGCATCGTAACTATCCTAAAGTTAATAACCTAGGGTAAAAAAGAAAAGTAAAGCTTCGGAAGCGAGAGAAAAATGCAACGGGAGGGGCGAGCATATTTTGACTCCTGGGGAAAGTGAGCGAGCAAGACTCGGCTTCCCGAGTGAATGAGTGTCAAAATACTTTAAATTCATTCGAGGCAAGTGGGAGAGTGAGCGAGCAAGACTTGACTTTCTATGAAAGGATGTCTAAAAAGGGGCCCAATCAACCGCCTAGTAGAGAGGGTTCCGCGCATAAGTTGACTCTCTACAAAGCACAACTATGAAATCTAAATCATAATATAATTAGTGTGACCGGGTGCGGTCGGGTTAGTTGTAACTCTTTTATAGCGGCATTGTGATGACCCGGATCTCCTCAGAGCTTTTGCAGTGTGTCTGGCAATTTCTGGAGGCCTTTGCTTTGTGTTAGAGGTGTTTGTGCGCGAATCGGACCCAAGAATTGGACTCAGTGTGGAAAACGGGAGCAAGTTTGCTTAACCGGATGCCTTTGACAAATTTTAGAAGTGGAATTGGGCAAAACGAACATCAGATTTGGACTCAGCGCGCGAAAACGATGGAAATTAACTATTTACTTATTTTTTTCGGAGCCCGGATGCCCTAATACGGATTTTGAGGCTTGGGTTACTGTTCCGGCGGCCGGGGTAGCGCCGGCGGCGACGGGCAAGCGGCGGAGCACGGCGGCGCGACGGCGGGCAACGGCTGTGGGCAGAGGCGCAGGCCGCTCGGTCCACGGGCTTGGCGTGCACCGGGGGGGAGGACGCGTGGCGGCTCCCGGTTGGCCGGCTCGCGGGGCGCGGTCTACGGAAGCGCGCGCAAAGCCGTGGACCAGCGCCAGGCCACGTGGCGGCCGCTGGTTGGCCGGTCCACGTGCGCTCGGTCCACGCGAGGAGCGGCTGGCGCGGTGCAGCGATGGTGGTGTGCCACGTGGAGTCTTCCTATTGGTGAGGTGTGGACACGTGGCAGCTTTGGATTGGATGGTGCACCGACGCGGTCCACGGAGCAGGGTGACAGGTGCCTCGGGCTGCGTGCGCGGCGTGGGCGCCGGCAGCGCGGCGTGCGCGCATGTGGGCGTGCCGACTGAGGCGTTGACGTGGGTGGAGCAGCGTGGGGGGGCGCGGCCACGTGTCGCGAGCGCGTTGGCCGAACCCGCTGTTTGCTGTTCGGGGCCACGTGTTGCAACATGGAGGATTCAGGCGCTGATAGTTCGGGATACATTTTGGGCTACTGTGCGGCACTGTTTGCGCCCGAAACTGTTTCGGGCGCCCGAATGTGGGGACCCAGATAGAATTAAGTGAATTGTTCTGTTTTGGTTATATATAGCCCCCTTTGGCCGTTCTTTTGAGCCTTTTTCCGAGCTCCCCTGCGACAGAGCCCTCAAGATGACTTGTTCTTCATCTTGTGCTGCAACTCTTGAAGGATTCCCTGATTTTTTGGAGGCCGTGGCATCGACGTTTTCTGCGATGCAGCGCACTGCGACGCTCCTTCGATTTTGTCTTCTACCGTCGCATTTCAGTGAGAGAGACCCCCTGAGCTACCCCGATGGACTTTTGAGCTGATTTTTGCGGCAGCACGTTCACGAGAGGTGCGCCTTCGATTTTCGTGTTGATCACTTCACCTCATTTTGGATTTTTGGCATGATTCCCAAGGTATCTTTTGACCCCTTGTACCGCTACGAGGTTTTGGACAGCGGTGGAGTATTATTGGAATTTCTCGGCCTACGAGCATCGGAACGAGACGTATGAGGACTCGATCGACATCTACGTTTTGAGAGGAATGCACCCGTATTTTTGTCGGAATTTTTGGACTCCTCGAAGGTGATATTTAAGCTTCTTTGGGACTGAATTCTGCAGAGATGCGAGTTGTGGATTGATTGGCGTACCGCGATGTTCTATTTGTATTTTGGCCTACAGGTGTCGGAATGAGGAGTATAGATACTCGATTTGGATCTACTCGTCGCGAGGATCGCAACCGTGATTTTTCTAGATTTTTCAGAGGACTGCACGTAGGTGAAAATCCCCTTTCTCTTTGCTGGACTGTAAAAACAGCAAGCACTGTTTTGTATGTGTGGGGTATTGATTAGTGTGTTGTGGATGTGATGTTGGTTTGAGCAGAGGCTTGTACGACCGAGTACCGAGGGTGCGGTTCTGGCGGATTTTGTTAGCAAGTGGCTTTCACCGACTTCGGCTTTGCCTGCGGAAAGTGATTCAGGTGGGTTGCTTCGTCTCCAGAACTGGTGGACGGTTCTCTAATTCTATCTGATAGAATGCATGCATGTTAGTGTACCGATATATGGTTGAATTGTAAGCTTAGTAAGGGTATTTTGTTTGAGAAATTGCAAGATATGATATTCAGGTATGCCTAATGGAAACTTGCAAGATAAGATATTCATGTTGTATTTAATGAGAGCTTGCATGATATTGTTATCCATGTTATAGTAATTGAGAGCTTACATAGGTGTAGTGTTCCCCTATGAGATTGAAAGCATGCATAATTTAATGTACAACCTATAGCTTTGAGTTGTGAGCATAAGAATGATATAGTTCATGTGGATTGAGGCTTACATGATTTATGGTACACGTCAGATACCTTCGAGATATTATATATTTAATGGTTGTATTCACCTATGCTAGTTGAGAGCATGCTTAGGGAGATGAGGCTTATTTTGATTGATTTTGGTGATGATATCTGTTAATGTTCCCTGCTTATGATTCATTTTATTTAAATGCTATTTTTGGAACTTGACCTAGCACCCCGTCATATGATGCATGTTTAACCAGACTAGTAGAAAACCTTCACTTGGGCTAGGTTTTTTTATGCTTTAGACATCCCACACTTTGCATCTTTTTCTGGACATAGATTTTCCTCGCCTGGGTAGTGGGCCGAGTGGTCAGGTTACGATGGGACATTGTTGCACTCGTGCCTGGGGCCTGAGTTGTGATGACCTGGATCTCCGTAGAGCTGTTGCGGTGCTTTGGGGTGGCCACTGGAGGCCTACGCGGGGTGCTGGAGGTGTTCGGGGCACGATTGGACACAAGTGATGGACTCCGGGCTTAAAATGGATCACGCGGGCGATCGGGGGACCCCATCGGATGTTTAGAGGTGTTCCCGCGCAAACGGATATTGAGATTGGGCTCTGCGCGAAATTTGGACCAAGAATACTCTTCCGGGGGCATCCGACAATTTTTAGAGTGAGAATTTGGCGAAACGGACCGCAAATTCGGATTCAGCGCGCGAAAACGGTCAAAACGGACTATTTACGGCATTTTTCGGAGCTCGGGTACTGTTCACCGCCGGAACAGTGATTCCGGCGATCGCCGGCGGCGGCGGCGGCGGCGGGCAGCGCCGGCGGGCGGCGGCGCGGCCTCGGGCAGGCGGAGCAGCGGCGGCAGGCGGCGCGGGCAGGGCGCGGGCAGCGCGCGGGTGAGCGGGCAGGCGGCCGGTCCACGCGGCGGGCGTGCACCAGGCGGAGGACACGTGGCATCACCGCATTGGCTGGCTCACAGGCGTTGGTCCACAAAGTATTCGGGTTGGCCTTGGTTCACGGTGCACCGGGGATGGACACGTGGCAGGCTTCGGTTGGTTCGGTGTTCAGAGGTTCGTGCACCGGGTGCACCGGTCAGAGGCAGGACACGTGGCGCTTCCCTATTGGCCGGTCAACTGTGTGGGCAGGATGGGCAGCTGGCGCGGGCAGGCGCGCAGGCGCGGCAGTACTGTAGCCCAGGGGACACGTGTCGACTCCCGGGGTTGGCCACGCGGCGCAGCAGGAGTAGGGGTTTTGGCTGTCGCCTGTTCGGGCGACGCGTGGCAGCATCTGAGGCGGGTCGGACGGTTCGCTGGATCCCGTCCGACGGGGCGAGCTGGGCCGGGCCGCACTGTGCGCGCCCGAAAGTTTGGGCCGGGCCGCACTGTGCGCGCCCGGAAACTTTCGGGCGCCCGAAAGTGGGGACCCAGCCGGTATTTCCCCAATTGTTCTTTTAAGTGGAGTGGCCTATTTAAGCAACCCGAGCCCTATTCATCTTGCTTTTTCCACCATTTCCGAGCCTCTTCTCACCATGGTGTCTTCAGCAAAGTTGTTCCCCTTCGAGTTCTCCATCTCCTGGTGAAGTTTGAGGATCTGTGGTGGCACGCACTTCGAGATTTGGATTTTTCGGCGCGGCGCGACGTTGCATTCCTGGATTCTTCCTCGGCGCAGCGACAGTGTTTTAGCTCTCCCGAGCTAACCAGACAGTATTTTTCAGCGATTCTTGCGCCATCGTCTTCGTAACAGGTAGGGCTACATTTCTTATTTCTACGGGTTTTCCCTCATTCCGAGGTTTTCATGGGTTTTTCGGGTCATCTTGTGACCTCATTTTCTGGGGTGGAGTTTTGGACAGCGCAGTATTGTTTTGAGGATATCTCCGCAACCGGACATCGGATTGAGGCGATTCAAAAGGGGATTTGCATCTACACATCGCAAGGAGTCTCTCTGAATTTTTGTGGACTTTTGTGGAATTTCCCTGAAGGTGAGAACCCCTTTTTACAGAACCTTGTAGCACAGTTTTTGGGTGAAAATATTGTTCGGGGTGGTCCTCTTGTCGATTTTGGTTCTCAGCATAGAAAAATCGTGGGAAAACGTGCAGGTACTCGTTTCGACCGGTTCGTCGCGTAGATCGCAGTGGTATTTTTCTGGGAATTTCTTGGGCACGTTTCGCAGGTGAAAATGGCTGAACTATTAATCTGATTTTTGAGGACAGATTTCGGATTAATTTGGATGGTAATTGTTTATGTGTTCCTTGGGACTTATGGCGCAGTGTCGCGGAGACTTTTGGGGATCGAGCGCGGACTTCGCTGTCAGGACTTGGATTTAGCGCTCGAGGTGGGTACCGTTGTTTAACCTCCTACTTGTGATGTCCCCACTAGGCCTATTTGAGTTGCTAATATGTTATATGGTTAAATGAACCGGTGAAATGAATATGGCATACTAATTTGAGAATTGGGCTTATAACTAGAGTTTGTGACTTCAAAAGGACTAAGTGCTGATTAATGGTTAATTCTTGTAAATAATATGTCGCTTACAACCATGGGAGGAGTCTTGCTAAAATGGATACTTTGCATATACGTGATGGGACCTTTATGCTTATACATAAACTATTTTGGGGCAACTTAGTAAAATGGAAGTTTATTTAAACGGCATATCTCTACTTTGTGAGAACTAGAATACTTGAATCATGCTTAATAATGATAAAGGACTTTGCATGCGTGTATGGACATTTAATTAGGCCACCTTTTTCTGCTACACTATCATACTGGAATTGACTTAGGAGAAACCATGCTTTTCTCTTCTTTTGTCTACATTTGGGGGATAGTGCGCTCGGGTGCGAGCAGGGGCTGGGATAGTGTAGTCAGACAGTTGTGGGTTTTGGGACAGGCAGGCTGTGAGGGCAGGGCATTGCGGCAACCGCGGACAGTAGGCGGTTGACCGGATAGTGATTGCTGCTTATGCATCAGATTGGGTATCAGGTCTCTAGTAGATGGAGTTTTCCACTATTTGTCTATCTTGCATCATCTTCGAGATCGGGTCTCCTTTTAGTGGACGGGTTTTCCCACTTTGATCAGAGTCATGATCCAGTTCTGCTGACTTGATACCTATTACTGAGGCACTATGCTCGTGTGGGTCGCTCCCCTCGAGTGCCACTCCGGAGTGTGTATTTTGTGACCGTGCCGGTCAGGAGCCGGTCTGTTGCCTTGGGGCGGGACCGTGCCGGTCAGGAGCCGGTCTGTCGCCCTCGGGATGGGGCCGTGCCGGTCAGGAGCCGGTCTGCATCCCGTAGCTGAGTTGGGGGTTAGTAGTCATAGTGGGCAGTACCGGTGTTCGCCGGTGACTAGGTTGGGCTACCCAGGCAGGCATTCTTATTCTGATGCATACAGTTGGCCATACTCTTAGCTGAGCACCTTAGAGGCATATAGTGGTAGCTTCTTACATCATCAGTAGACATATTTACAGCTTACCACCTTGTTTTATTCCTCCGCCTCTTATAGTTCTAGTGGGCACATTTGAGTTGAGGTTTACCCACTAGGAGGAGGCTACTGTTCTATAGTAGTTCTCACTCCCCACTGCTTTTCTTTTCTCTTCCCCCTTTGTTTTGCAGAGTCGTCTGCGGGAGTTGCAGGACCCTCCGCAGCGGATCGAGGTAAGTGGATCGCGGACTAGATAGCGGTCTACCCCGGCACCAGTTCAGTTACTAGATGTACCCTGATACTCTCAGATACTCTACTTTTCATTTCTTTTGGGTCCGGCTGCGACCGGCTGGTTGTATTTGATCAGTGAGCTGGGAGAGATATTTGTATTATTGAGAGTTTATTTCTGCACTTTACTTTACTGCTTTATCTGAGATGTATTAGTTGTAGTTTAGCTCTGTTTATGCTCTTTTATTATATCATCTATATTTGAGCAGGTTACCAGCGCTTCGTATACACGGGAAATTCCGTGTATACGGCGGATCTGTAGACGGGCCCGGGTTCTGGTTTACACCCGGGGCGTGACAGATTAAGTTGGTATCAGAGCTTAGGGATAGGTCAGTTGGGACTTAGGAAACCCTAGGCTTTTGGCAGACCCCAGGAAGGCAGGACGTGAGTGACGTGACATTATGCGAAAGTCGGCAATTTGGTCATGTATTTATTTGACTCTTCCAGTGAGAGAAGAGGGATTGGCATGTCCTATTTCTGGTGAACTATTATGTTGGCTGCAGACAACATAAGGTTACAGAAATAGGAGGATGCCTTTGACTTTCGCTAGATTGGGTCGAGTGTGGTTTCGTTACTGATCTGTGGTTCTTTTGGCAGATGCCTCCCCGACGTCGGATTCCTACCCGGGGTGTCCCTACACCCCCTGTTGAGCGAGGACAGGCTGGATCTTCTGAGATTGCTGAGCTGAGGGCCTTGGTAGCCCAATTGGCGGAGAGCAGCCGCCGGCAGGAGCAGCGGATTGAGCAGCTACTGGCGCGGAGAGGGGCGCCGCCTCCGACAGTGTCAGAGACCCCGGCACCACCTGTGGAACCACTTGTGCCGACGGCGCCATCTTTGAGTAGCGGGGCTCAGGGCGTGGCCCAGCCTTTGACCCCGGCTGAGGAGCAGGACTTCGCTGACAAACTGGTTAAGTTTTGTAAGCACGGACCGCCCAGGTTCTCGGGGCGGGATATGCAGCCGTGGGAGGTTGGGACATGGTTAGCAGCGATGGAGAAGATTTTCAGGGATTTCTTCATCGACCCGAGGTACAGAGTTCATATGGCGGTACATTGCCTAGATGGAGATGCAGACCTCTGGTGGCGTCGGGTGGAGCCACGGGAGTTTCAGATTTCTCGACAGTTACCCTGGTCCGAGTTTCGGCGTATGATAGTGGACACCTATTTTTCGACCAGCGTGAAGAAGAAGCTGGAGGATGATTTGAAAAACATTCAGCAGGGCGACCGGTCAGTTCAGGATTACCATCAGGAGTTCATGCGGCTGTTTAATTGTGTGCCTTATGTCGCCCGGGATGGACCGCATCAGGTTGAGTTGTTCGAGGCAGGCCTCCGCAGCGAGCTTTATATCCTTGTGCATGCACAGCGACACCAGACTCTTCAGGAGGCCGTCGAGCATGCCTCTTGGGTGGAGGGAGGCGACGCAGAGGTGGCAAGGCGAGGCGGGATGGTCGTGCTGAGGTCCGTGAGGAAACGACCAGCACCCGAGGATGAGGGACAGACTAGTTCATGGAGACCGCCACGGCCTCAGTCACCTAGCCGTGGGCGTGTGGAGCAGCGAGAGCCTAGCGGATCCCAGTGGCCATCGCAGCAGCAGCAGGAGTCTCAGCATCAGACTCAGAGACAGCAGCAGACGGGGCGGCCACGGTTTCGTGATAGAGACAGATGCATATTCTGTGGAGGACCTCACTTGTCGCACACCTGTGATCAGAGGTGGGGTTGTTGTTACAAGTGCGGACAGCCAGGCCACATTCGAGCTACGTGCCCCCTTTCGACTTCAGCGGCACCCTCATCAGCATCGGCTCCTCTTTCGCCTCAGCAGCAGTGGTCGACTCAGTGGCCTTATGCTCCAGCGAGCGGGTCACCACCTTTTTACCCTGCGGATCAGCAGTCGCCGGATCAGGGCGGTCCGGTCTACGCCACTCAGGTGGAGGATTTTGCAGCAGCCGACTTTGTGGGGGCAGGTATGGTTTTACTGTATTTACCGGCTTTGTTTGTGCATTGTATTGCATTTGGGCATCCTAGTCATTTGTTAGGAGTGCATGTACTTCCTTGCATTGGGTTAAGGGTAGGACGGTTACCGGGTGTTCGGGAGGTCGTATTCCCGGTCTTTAGCACGTAGGGACGTGTTGTGGGTCCTGCCCAGTGCAGTTGAGTCCTTGATTGTACCTGTAGGCCTGATGGTCTTGACCTAGTCGTGGGGCTTGGTTTGGTACTTAGGACGGTTAGGCTGGCTCGGTTGTTTTCTTTTCGCGGCAGCTGATTATGCCGCGAGGACGGTTCTTGTGAGAGCCAGGCCTGGAGGTGTTGGTGTACCTGGGTTGCTTGGGAGTATCTGCGCTTCTTGGTTTTGACCTTGTGAGCGAGGCGGATGTCTCGTAGTGGGTGAGTAGCTTGTTTGCTGGTGTGTTTGAGGGACCTGCGGCGGCATCAGGACTTGGTGATACCCCTTTTTGGTTGTGAGTTTCTAGCTGTTCTCCTATCGGAGTTGTTTGGCATGACACCAGTTTGGGGGTTGAGGACCCAACTCCGGGATTCGATGTGTTGGGTTTGTGTCAGGCCAAGTGTGGCACCTTCGGGGGCGCCGGCGCTATTCGAGTTGTGGGAGGTTGGTCGCTTCGGCTTTGTGAGGACCCTTAAGAATTTGTCGAAGTGATCATCGGGAGCTAGCACCCTTCTGCCAAGCTTGGAGGATTTGATTTACCAGCTGCAAGGGTATTGGATCTTCGCGAAGATGGATTGGCGATCTGGTTCTCTCGACTGCTCCTGGCTGAGTGTTGATTGCTTCTACATCCCGACGGTTTTGGTTTGGAGATCTGAGGTTCTGAGACCAGTTGGGGGACTTATATCGGATACTTTGGGAGTACAGAGGTACTTGGATCGAGCTTTTGTGTCGACGGACTGGTGGTTGGATTTTCTGAGGCCCTGGGAGGGGCAGATGCTTGTACCGATGCGGACTACTTGACGGCCGAGCAGTTAGCCCAGCTGTACCTAGTTGAGGTGGCGTGGTCCTCTGGAGTGTTCCCCTTTGTTTCGTTCTGGTTAGAGACCCCAGGATTGCATCGTGTCTCTGGTTGAGGTATTTGGTAGTTTTGGGAGCTTGAGTGGTGGATGATTGGATATTTACCCCCCCTGTTGGTTGAGATTCCGTGTTGAGGAATGACTTTAGTTTCGAGGACGAAACTTTCTTTTAGTGGGGGAGGATGTGATGACCTGGATCTCCGCAGAGCTGTTGCGGTGCTTTGGGGTGGCCACTGGAGGCCTACGCGGGGTGCTGGAGGTGTTCGGGGCACGATTGGACACAAGTGATGGACTCCGGGCTTAAAATGGATCACGCGGGCGATCGGGGGACCCCATCGGATGTTTAGAGGTGTTCCCGCGCAAACGGATATTGAGATTGGGCTCTGCGCGAAATTTGGACCAAGAATACTCTTCCGGGGGCATCCGGCAATTTTTAGAGTGAGAATTTGGCGAAACGGACCGCAAATTCGGATTCAGCGCGCGAAAACGGTCAAAACGGACTATTTACGGCATTTTTCGGAGCTCGGGTACTGTTCACCGCCGGAACAGTGATTCCGGCGATCGCCGGCGGGCGGCGGCGGCGGCGGGCGGCGGCGCGGCCTCGGGCAGGCGGAGCAGCGGCGGCAGGCGGCGCGGGCAGGGCGCGGGCAGCGCGCGGGTGAGCGGGCAGGCGGCCGGTCCACGCGGCGGGCGTGCACCAGGCGGAGGACACGTGGCATCACCGCATTGGCTGGCTCACAGGCGTTGGTCCACAGAGTATTCGGGTTGGCTTTGGTTCACGGTGCACCGGGGATGGACACGTGGCAGGCTTCGGTTGGTTCGGTGTTCAGAGGTTCGTGCACCGGGTGCACCGGTCAGAGGCAGGACACGTGGCGCTTCCCTATTGGCCGGTCAACTGTGTGGGCAGGATGGGCAGCTGGCGCGGGCAGGCGCGCAGGCGCGGCAGTACTGTAGCCCAGGGGACACGTGTCGACTCCCGGGGTTGGCCACGCGGCGCAGCAGGAGTGGGGGTTTTGGCTGTCGCCTGTTCGGGCGACGCGTGGCAGCATCTGAGGCGGGTCGGACGGTTCGCTGGATCCCGTCCGACGGGGCGAGCTGGGCCGGGCCGCACTGTGCGCGCCCGAAAGTTTGGGCCGGGCCGCACTGTGCGCGCCCGGAAACTTTCGGGCGCCCGAAAGTGGGGACCCAGCCGGTATTTCCCCAATTGTTCTTTTAAGTGGAGTGGCCTATTTAAGCAACCCGAGCCCTATTCATCTTGCTTTTTCCACCATTTCCGAGCCTCTTCTCACCAAGGTGTCTTCAGCAAAGTTGTTCCCCTTCGAGTTCTCCATCTCCTGGTGAAGTTTGAGGATCTGTGGTGGCACGCACTTCGAGATTTGGATTTTTCGGCGCGGCGCGACGTTGCATTCCTGGATTCTTCTTCGGCGCAGCGACAGTGTTTTAGCTCTCCCGAGCTAACCAGACAGTATTTTTCAGCGATTCTTGCGCCATCGTCTTCGTAACAGGTAGGGCTACATTTCTTATTTCTACGGGTTTTCCCTCATTCCGAGGTTTTCATGGGTTTTTCGGGTCATCTTGTGACCTCATTTTCTGGGGTGGAGTTTTGGACAGCGCAGTATTGTTTTGAGGATATCTCCGCAACCGGACATCGGATTGAGGCGATTCAAAAGGGGATTTGCATCTACACATCGCAAGGAGTCTCTCTGAATTTTTGTGGACTTTTGTGGAATTTCCCTGAAGGTGAGAACCCCTTTTTACAGAACCTTGTAGCACAGTTTTTGGGTGAAAATATTGTTCGGGGTGGTCCTCTTGTCGATTTTGGTTCTCAGCATAGAAAAATCGTGGGAAAACGTGCAGGTACTCGTTTCGACCGGTTCGTCGCGTAGATCGCAGTGGTATTTTTCTGGGAATTTCTTGGGCACGTTTCGCAGGTGAAAATGGCTGAACTATTAATCTGATTTTTGAGGACAGATTTCGGATTAATTTGGATGGTAATTGTTTATGTGTTCCTTGGGACTTATGGCGCAGTGTCGCGGAGACTTTTGGGGATCGAGCGCGGACTTCGCTGTCAGGACTTGGATTTAGCGCTCGAGGTGGGTACCGTTGTTTAACCTCCTACTTGTGATGTCCCCACTAGGCCTATTTGAGTTGCTAATATGTTATATGGCTAAATGAACCGGTGAAATGAATATGGCATACTAATTTGAGAATTGGGCTTATAACTAGAGTTTGTGACTTCAAAAGGACTAAGTGCTGATTAATGGTTAATTCTTGTAAATAATATGTCGCTTACAACCATGGGAGGAGTCTTGCTAAAATGGATACTTTGCATATACGTGATGGGACCTTTACGCTTATACATAAACTATTTTGGGGCAACTTAGTAAAATGGAAGTTTATTTAAACGGCATATCTCTACTTTGTGAGAACTAGAATACTTGAATCATGCTTAATAATGATAAAGGACTTTGCATGCGTGTATGGACATTTAATTAGGCCACCTTTTTCTGCTACACTATCATACTGGAATTGACTTAGGAGAAACCATGCTTTTCTCTTCTTTTGTCTACATTTGGGGGATAGTGCGCTCGGGTGCGAG
Organism: Tillandsia fasciculata; assembly: GCA_029168755.2. Classification (NCBI taxonomy): domain Eukaryota; kingdom Viridiplantae; phylum Streptophyta; class Magnoliopsida; order Poales; family Bromeliaceae; genus Tillandsia; species Tillandsia fasciculata. Next base: position 3,200,171 of record CM054951.1, on the reverse strand, counting down.
CAGGGGCTGGGATAGTGTAGTCAGACAGTTGTGGGTTTTGGGACAGGCAGGCTGTGAGGGCAGGGCATTGCGGCAACCGCGGACAGTAGGCGGTTGACCGGATAGTGATTGCTGCTTATGCATCAGATTGGGTATCAGGTCTCTAGTAGATGGAGTTTTCCACTATTTGTCTATCTTGCATCATCTTCGAGATCGGGTCTCCTTTTAGTGGACGGGTTTTTCCACTTTGATCAGAGTCATGATCCAGTTCTGCTGACTTGATACCTATTACTGAGGCACTATGCTCGTGTGGGTCGCTCCCCTCGAGTGCCACTCCGGAGTGTGTATTTTGTGACCGTGCCGGTCAGGAGCCGGTCTGTTGCCTTGGGGCGGGACCGTGCCGGTCAGGAGCCGGTCTGTCGCCCTCGGGATGGGGCCGTGCCGGTCAGGAGCCGGTCTGCATCCCGTAGCTGAGTTGGGGGTTAGTAGTCATAGTGGGCAGTACCGGTGTTCGCCGGTGACTAGGTTGGGCTACCCAGGCAGGTATTCTTATTCTGATGCATACAGTTGGCCATACTCTTAGCTGAGCACCTTAGAGGCATATAGTGGTAGCTTCTTACATCATCAGTAGACATATTTACAGCTTACCACCTTGTTTTATTCCTCCGCCTCTTATAGTTCTAGTGGGCACATTTGAGTTGAGGTTTACCCACTAGGAGGAGGCTACTGTCCTATAGTAGTTCTCACTCCCCACTGCTTTTCTTTTCTCTTCCCCCTTTGTTTTGCAGAGTCGTCTGCGGGAGTTGCAGGACCCTCCGCAGCGGATCGAGGTAAGTGGATCGCGGACTAGATAGCGGTCTACCCCGGCACCAGTTCAGTTACTAGATGTACCCTGATACTCTCAGATACTCTACTTTTCATTTCTTTTGGGTCCGGCTGCGACCGGCTGGTTGTATTTGATCAGTGAGCTGGGAGAGATATTTGTATTATTGAGAGTTTATTTCTGCACTTTACTTTACTGCTTTATCTGAGATGTATTAGTTGTAGTTTAGCTCTGTTTATGCTCTTTTATTATATCATCTATATTTGAGCAGGTTATCAGCGCTTCGTATACACGGGAAATTCCGTGTATACGGCGGATCTGTAGACGGGCCCGGGTTCTGGTTTACACCCGGGGCGTGACATGAGTGGAGTCTGGTAGTTGAGGTTAGACCTGTGCTAGTGTTGTTAGGAGCCGTTTGGGTAGACGGTGGTCCCGGGCCATCGAGTATCTTCCGGTCAGTGTTGTTGGGAACCGTTAGGGTTGACGGTGGTCCCGGGTCGTTGAGTGTCGTACGACCAGTTTTGTTAGCCCTGAGTTGTGGGTCGATTCCGGCTGTGGAGTATCTCCAGCCTTTGTGTTTAGCGCCACGAGTTGGTTGAGTTCGTTAATGTCTCGAGATTCGTGAGAGCTGGTTAGCTGAGTCGTCGAGAGTAATCCGACCGTCGTGCGAGATGTTTGAGGATCCTGAGTCCTTCCGTTCTGAGAGTGAGCGTGGATTTTGACTATAGCCTGCATGAGCCACCTTGAGCTCGACAGAGATGCGCGGATACTTTTTTCCTCGGTGGGGTCACGCCCCTCGAGTGCCCCGTCCGGAGTGGGCCTGTTACTTTCGTATCGTGACTTGTCGATGCTGTTCCTCTGGCTGGGCCTTTTTTAGGCAGTCACGGACGCAGTCCTTCTGGCTGGGCCAGTTTTGGCAGTCACCGACGCCCTACGTAAGTCCAGTCCTCCGTGGATGTACTGGCAGTAGGTAGGTGCAGGCTTGACTGAACCCTATGATGCAGTCAATTCGATTGGGTCGATTGAGCACCTTGGGTGCGAGTAGTTGCATATCTTTTCATCTGTATCACCCATTGAGCATTTAGATAGATGTATGGTAGCTGTAGAATATCTCCAGCTTTTCTTGTTCAGTTTTTACTGTATTGTTATCTTATGCCTCTAGTAGACTTAGTGAGCAGACCGTCGGGCTTGGTGGCGGTACCCACTGAGAACTACGTGTTGATGTAGTTCTCACAACCGTTGGGGATTCTCCCCCTCCTTTTTCTTTCCTCTTCTTTGTTTTGCAGAGTCATCTGTGGGAGATGCTGATTCTGCTGTTGCTGTTCGAGGCGAGATAGTCGCGAGCTAGATCCCTACTTGTCTTTGGAGAGTAGCTGTACCCCCACATTGGAGATTTGTAGTACAGTCAGTAGATTAGTTTTATTTCTGCTTTTGAGAGATTATTGTAGTGAGGATATGACTTATACTGAGAGCCTGTACACTGATGTATTATTTCAGGTTACCCTCCTTGTTGAGTTCTGGATTATTGTATCTGAGGATTTTGTATTTGATTCGATTTTTTTTGGGAAATGGATATTGTATCTTTATTTCCAGTTGTACAGTGTTTGATAGAGTTTTACAGCTTTTTATTTTATGGGTCTGATATCTGTTTAGCTGTAGTAGATCTTTCTTTGCAGGTTGGACGCTTCGCCTATGCGGGGTTTTCGTATAGGTGGCGGATCTGTTGGCGAGCCCGGGTCGCAGTTCCACCCCGGGGCGTGACAGGCATAGTGGCCGGGATATGGTTTTAGTAGTCTAGTGTGGCATGGCATAGCAGCATTGTGGCATTGAGCACGGTATAGTAGTGTAGTGATTTTCATATCAGCATTCTAATATAGTATTTACAATTTTTCATACATATATCTTGCTACTAATGCTTCCATTGGATCAAGAGGTGTAGAGTATGTTTCTCGGCGGATGAACTCACTAAGAACTATTCGTAATTCTCACATCATATGGTTTACCTCTTTTTACAGATCCATGTGCCGCCGGTGAAGCACGTGACAGAGACAAGAGCCCAGCAATATAAAGACCTAGAGGGTCTAGTGGTATATTATCTCTTTTGTACTTTGAGAGAATATTAGATTTTGTAAGGATAAACAAAAGAAAAATTGTAACTAATTGCTATATGACAAATGTTCATTCCACTATTTCATTTCAGCTTTATTCAATTGTATTTATATTTAAAATTGAATGCTCAGTTTAGTATTAATTTTACTCAGATATTATATCTTATTATACTCATTGTATTGCTTGAGATTTTCTTTCGAATACAAAAAGGTCATGCTCGATCGGCGAATTTGTTAGCATGCTCGAACTGACCAAATAGACAATCTGGAGACGTGATATATATATATATATATATATATATATATATATATATATATATATATATATATATATATATATATATATCTCTGATATATGTTTAGTTGTAAACTTTTAGATTTCTTGTAGGTAGGTTAAATTTTGAACTCTTCGCGTATGTGAAATGCGCTCTCGCACACGTGGCGGATTTATTCACGCGCCTAGAGACTTCCGTTGTGGGCTCGGGACGTGACATCTCCAACAATAATAGCTGTCATCATAATTTTATAATATATAAAAATATTATAAACATTTTGAAATTTTTTGAACTTCCAAAGTACAAAATAAATACTTTTAATCATCCCATTACCAAACTAAACTTTACTAAGCCAGGATGCTATTAGGCCGGTTTATTTCAACGAATTTAAATTAAAGTAGGCTTTCGAATAAACTAGAATTTATTTGAAAATTACTTTCCTCCACTGTTTGTTTGTATATTTTTAGAACTAAATTTCTTCCAATTTTACTTTTTGTTTGAAAGAAAATAAAAGGCAAAAAAAATACTAAAGGTGTGAGAAATGGATTAATAGTTAATTATATTTTTCCTTCTCTTTTTTTTTTGCATAATCGACTTCGATTGACTTCGGCCAAGATGGCCTGAATTTCATTGCGCTATTTTAAAAAGTTTAAGTTTTAACTGAAAGTAAAATTATAGCTGAAAATACTACACCCTTCTGCACTTTCAGTAAAACAAACGCATCCCAAACGACAGCAAGACCTTCGTACAAAAGATTTACTCTCCCAACAAAACAACATCCTAGTAGATGACCTAGGTCATGAAGCATAATTTGAAATATTTGAAGAATTTCAAAATCAACGTAAAAATTATTTTTTAGTTCACCATAAGAATAGATGGCCTAAATTAATACTTTCCAGTACAAAAAATATATATATATTAGCCATTAAAACTATCAATTTCGAAACAATTTGATCACCACACGCATGATATGAAAGGATAATAAAATAAGTTTATAATCCCCATGCACCATCTGTAAAAGGAGCCTATGTATGAAGCCTAGCAACCCTAGCCTATCTTCACAAATATATTATTTCAGCCTATCTTCACAAATATATTATTTCATGGAGTAGAGCTGAAATAATATCAATACCAGGCAAGCTTCCTTACCATCTACTTATTTTCAATGATAGAATTTTCGAATCGATGACCGTCACCTTTAAAAATAATATCATTTAAATTATCTAAAAATTAAATTTTTATATTTTTTTAATATTTTTTTCTTATTCATCGAGTGGACACAAAAATAAATAACTGAAAATAAATATTCTTTAAAATATGATGATAAAAATTTTGTAATCAAGATCGAGAGAACAGTAGAGCTTATATACTTTTAAAAGCACAAGCCCAACTATACTTATAAATTTTTTTACCATTGAATTTATATTAAGATCAGTGTTATTATATTTTTTCTCTCTTTTTAGTTAATTTCATAATAACACAAATTTCAATATAAATCTAATGATAAAAAATTTACAAGCACATTTGAGCTTGTACTTTTAAAAACATATAAACTCTACTCAATTGAGAATATAGATCTTATTTTAATATTTTAAAAAATTTCTAACCAAAATTACATTAATTTAAATTTTTTTTAACACCGTTAAACGAGCAAAAAATTAATATTAATCATTAAAATTATAAATTTTACAATCTTTGATCATTAGGTCAATGACATCGAAAAGATTTAAAATTTAATTTTTGTATACTTTCAGCAAGTCTAGATCATGTTCAACGATACCGATCGTCAATTTCGAAGCTTCATCATCTAAAATAAATGAATGACAACAGAGCCCGTTTACTACCTATAGCACCCCAAATCAACTCTTATTTCATGTATTTATATGCCTACAAATATGAAATCATTATATCCATATAAGCATTTTTGTTCTAACAAGTTTAATGTTTTAACTAGCTTTTGCACCATAAAATACTTCTAAAATCATCCTCAAACTGTGAATGTACTAGAGAAACCCAAAAGAAGTTTTTCTAAAAAAAGGTACAGCAACTTTTCCAAAACTGTTCTGATATCTTCAAATATAACTTTAGTTTACTGGATACAAACCATTCCATCTCTATAGTATCAGAGAAACTTCCAAGGAGATTCAGGAGCCTAAAGGAACACTATTCAAGCACCCTTTACTCCATTTCCATTGAGAGATGGAAGATAATTCAACTAATCTCATAGCGCTCGATTAAATGTTATACGATAAAACCATAAACACATTCATACCCTTGCATGAAACGAAACAGCGCCTATTTTTAATCGGTGATACCTGTTGATAGAGCCAAATTGTTTCATTTAACTTACAGTGGCTGGGGCAAATTCACATGCCTGCAAGTTCAACTTGGGCTACTGCTGCATTTATTGCATCCACCACCTCCATCTTTCCTCTGCTTACCGCTTCATCCACCGGCGTTCGTTCATGGCTAGAAATAGAAATATAACCAAAATTAGAAAGCACAAAAAGAACAGTATACCGTACAAAGAAGAAACTCAGTTAGCATTCTCGATGATTTTAGTGAATGAAAGAAGAACCTGTTAAGCTGACTAACGCTAGCTCCAGCACTTATTAAGGCCTTGATGACCTGAATCGATGATCTTAGTTCAGAAAGTGAGGAACAGGAAGCTTCTAGAAGTCGCACACATCTATAAAGCGTCCGTCTTACCTCTGTATGGCCATTAAGGCAAGCCCAGTGAAGTGAAGTATTCTTTTCCAGGTTCGTAGCATTAACATCCTGAAAGACGGAAATGTAGCGACCAAATTGCCATGGTCGCCATACAGGTTCGAAAATGTAATGGCCATCAAATGTTGTTAGACAAACAAGGGTTTACCATTAATGCACAAAGCAAACACTAAAGGCCACAAAATTTTCTTGTCATAAAAAAAAAAATTATAATAAAAAAAAAAAATCCTACTCCTGCCCTTTCTTCGTATGCACTTTGATGATTTTCTATGATCAATAGTGTAGTTCATATTCAACACCATTAATATCAGGCCCCATAGTAGGAGAAATGTTTTGTTTTTTTAACCTGCTTATTCTACATCCTCTTGAGCATTCTAAACATTTGTATGCTTACCGCTCCATTTTGTATTAAATATTCCACGACAGCGAGATGGCCGTTAGCAGCAGCCATATGAAGAGCTGGTAAAAGAGAAAAGAGAATAAATTAAAATCTAAATATACATACTACTCTAATCACCTAATATGAAACAAACATACACTTCATACAGGTAACACTAAAGATCCATCTTAGGAGCATAAAAAACCACAAAAAATATGTTCCACATGACATTCTGATGCTGAAATAGCAAATGTCACAATGCTCACAACAACAACAAGGAACATGGTTTAGCTCCAAAAATCAAGGAAATGATCGCTTTACACCAACTTGATACTACAACTGTGTACAACAAATACTGCTGCAAGACCTCAACAAACTGACTATAACAATAAGACCCTAAGTTTAGACATTCATTCACTGATTGGAAGCCCATCAAAGCCTAGCCCCACCTAGTTCGTCCCCAAAAGTTTCCCTTCCCTAAAAATCTGCAAATAACTACTCCAAAACTTACGCTGCGACGAAGAAAATCCTCCGTATGATCACCTCTTTCCTAAGATATCCCTACAGAGTATATGGAGATTTGTGAAACCTTAAGCAAGAGCTCTCAACCGATCAATCTCTCATGCTGAAAGGATAGGAGTTTTCTGTAACACTCGGATCTGAGTTGCAACCGACTCCGGTGATCTTCCACGAGTCTTGGATGGCGACGATGATGATCCTCGACTCAGTAGCTTGGATCTGAGGCGCAACACACAATGATGATCTCAACCCTGAGTGTGATGGCGCCGATGATGATCCAGTTTCAGCATCTCAGATTCGGTTCCACACCATTGTTGAGGTGTAGATCAATGGTTCAGAATCTCTTGAGAAAATGGGATCGGTAACAGAGAAGATGAGGAAAAGGGGAAAGGAAAGAGAGAGAGAGATTGTAATTGTATTCAACTAACTGTTTCAATTACACTTCACCTAATTATAGGAGTGAGTTTCGGACTAAAATGCAATTATGAAATTGTTTAGTAGCAAGTTGTATGATGAATATCATAAATAGGCCAGTTGGACCCAACCATTATTGGATCCGTTTTTTCCCTATTAGACTTGAGAGAATCGTAGAACCGCTTGGGCCTTGGCCGTCAATTCCAAGGCGTAACGGGTCGGATTGCACCATGCCGACCCGGCCCACTTGGCTCCTTTATTGATGAGCTTCTGGAGTCTTTGCCTCTACAGGTGCCGTCTCCTTCGTGCCTTGTGCCATCTACAGAACCTTTTTGATCCCTTTTTCCCACAGAGTTCCAGCACCTTCTTCCTCCTCCTCTACCGTAGCGCTCCAGAGCCACTGCTACTTCCCCGGTGCTTCATCTTTTATGGTATATGGCCCTTCTTTCTTGAAGCTATGGAGTCATAACCAGAGAGCAACCCCCGAACGCTCTTTCCCTCTTGAAGCTAAGTCACCTTCTCTCTCTTATGTCTACTGTTTCCATTTGCTCAACATCTGCTAATAATATATATATATATAGAGTAAGACTTGTGTGCTTTTAGAAGCACGGAGAGCTCCGTGCTCCCAAATTGTTTTTAATGTTGGGACTTCCGAATAGACGATCGGCTCCGTTAGACTTGATCTAGAATATTTGAAACATCAAGAAAATAAATTTTACGATTTTTCGATATCATTTACCTATGATCAAAATGACTCAAAATCAACAGCGGAAAATAAAAATCTCACAAAATATGATGATATGATACTAAAATTTTAGGTCAAAAATATTGATCTTATTCTATATAGTATAAAAAATTTTCTATCAAAATTTTACATGATTTGGATATTTCTACACCGTTAAACTTGCAAACGGCTCACCACGACCATTAAAATTGTTGATTTTGAGCCACTTTGATCACTACGCAAATAATATCGAAAATTTGTGAAATTTAATTTCTAGGTCTTTTAAATACTCTACATCAAGTTTAACGGAGCCGATCATCTATTCGAAAGTCCCAACATCGAAAACAACTTAGGAGTCTCCGTGCTTCTAAAAGCACACAAGCCTAGCCCTATATATATATATATATATATATATATATATATATATATATATATATATATATATATATATATCAAGGAATTAAGTGCCGTGGCACGCTCTGTCACGATTTTTTTTTTTTTTGTTTTTTTGTTCCCAATAAGCTCTTATAATATTGTTTTGAAATATTTAGTCAAAAAATTATAAATATTGGCTATATATAGTTTACTATACTCACCAATTAACATACTAATAACTTTTTTTATATATAAAGTACAACTATACCTCATAAAGAATAGAAAGAACAATTTAATAATAAAATTCACAAGTATAATAAATATTTAAATTTACATATTTATAGAGAGAAGACTATAAATTTAAATTCACAACATTATATTTTTTTCTCAAAACTTTTCAAGATCCATATATTGATCCATTTAATTTTCAACTATTTATAAACTATAAATAAAAAATGACTAATTTTAAATTTCTTTTAAAAAAGAGCTTTATAATTATGAAATATTCAAAAATTCTAAATAAAAATTTAAATTATAACATTTTTTACTTACCTTATAAGTAGATATTTGATTTGCACTTTGTTTGTCTCTTTCTTAAATGATGAAAAAGAGAAAAAAAAAAATAAGAATTGCGGGAGAAAAAAAGGAAAAGAAAGGAAGAGAGAGAGAGAGGGTATAGAAAATTTGTTGCGGGAAGGGGAGGGGGAGGGGGAAGGGGAGGGGAAGGGAGGAAAAGAAAAAAAAATATTCCTTTCCCATTCGCGGGTGGAAAGAGAAAGGAAAAAAACAAAAAACACAAAAACTAACGTGGAAAGAGAAAAAAAAACAAAAAAGATGTACGGTCAAACAATAAAACCATGTGTTTTTGAAAAAAAAAAAAAAAAAAAAAAAAAAAAAAAAAAAAAAAAAAAAAACTCTCAGCACGCCCAACACGGTACGGGGTATATTCCCCCCCCTACCGTGCCCCTATTGTAGGGGCACGGTACATGCCGCCTCGTGCCGAGTGGCACTTAATTCCCTGATATATATATATATATATATATATATATATATATATATATATATATAGAGAGAGAGAGAGAGAGAGAGAGAGAGAGAGAGAGAGTAGAGCTTATATGTTTTAAAAGCACAAGCCCATCCATACTTGTGAATTTTTTACCATAGGATTTGTATTGGGATTTGTGTTTTTGTAAAGTCAACTAAAGAGAGAGAAAGATAAAGTGAAAAGCACAAATCCCAATACAAATCCAATGGTAAAAAATTTACAAGTATGGATGGGCTTGAGCTTTTGAAAATATATAAGCCCTACTCTCTCTCCTACTCTCTCTCTCTCTCTCTCTCTCTCTCTCTCTCTATATATATATATATATATATATATTTATTTATTTATTTATTTATTTATTTATTTATTTATTTATTATCACAGGTGTTATATTTTCCTTCCAAACGTAGGGCCCGAATGCCTAATTTTGAAGGACATCCTAATATACCTTTATATCAAAGATGCTCTAGTGTGGTAGCTATTTGAGCCAAGAAATACGTCAACAATTATAGTTAATAAGTTGCTGAAATTCGCTGTATAAATAGTTAACAAGATCATGCATAATATAAGAACTTAAAAGTACAAAACATGGATCAACCAAACTTTTTATTTAGGACACACCAAAGTGTAAAACTGCAATTACTCATGCAGACTAAGGGGCATCTTCCTTCGTATGTATCTAAATTTAATTTTATAGTTAAAAGCTAAATTAAGAGTTGTTTATGAAGAACATGTTTGCAAATCAAAATCATCCCTTTAGCAATCATAGTTTTACTAAATTACAAGCAAAATATTGATTACTTGGACTAAGTTAAACAAGTAAAATTCTGAACACGGTAGCACTGCCTTTTCAAAAATTTACCAGCCTTCTAGCACAAACTCAAATGTAAGATACCTCACAAATTCAACATTTTAGTAATGAAAACAACATGCTAAGAAACAACAATAACGAAAATGATGTAATCCACAAAGTCTCAGAAATGACACTGAACTCATAAAACTGATAAACTTGACTGACTAAGTGATATTATTTGAGTGAACTCTCAAAGTTTTGCTCAGAAACTGATATGCACTTAAGCAACGAATATGAATTTCTAGATTACCATGCAAAATAAATGTAACGACCGGGCCCACTAGTAATAATAACTCGTTGGGCCCAAACCACTGACCCAAAATGCTTAAGCCCGATTATTATTACTAGTGTCCATGTCTCTTATATACCCAATCACAATCCTATTTCCATCCAATGTGGGACTATTGAGGACTATTGGGATGTCACAGACTCTCTCCATTTAGGCTTGACGTTCAAGAGCACCAGGCGATGTAAGACTTGTCTCGCTAGCCTTATCATTCAGACCCTGGCTTAGCCGAGACTCGTCACACACTTCCGACTGGTGATTGGATCTGATACCAAATGTAACGACACGGCCCACTAGTAATAATAACTCGTTGGACCCAAACCACCGACCCAAAATGTTTAAGCCCGATTATTATTACTAGAGTCCATGTCTCTTATATACGCAATCACAACCCTATTCTCATCCGATGTAAGACTATTGGGAAGTCACAATAAATATATGAAAAGAGACAAAATTTCCCAAAACAAAGTTATCAAATGACATATAAAGTCGGTTGAATAATCAAAAATAAGATCGAACCTGTTCGTCCTTGAGAATCTCTAGAATTAAGAGAAACACCCATAGAAAACAAGCTTACAACATCCTCTACGTCATCATACCTAGCAGCCTGTTAGAGAAAATATAAGACAAAATCATTTACATATATCATTACAACTTAAAAGACACCCTTACTGTTAATTATGATTAATGACTGCAGAAAGAGTCCAACTCGATAACAGTAATATATATTCCAGTATTGCCTACACTTTTTGTACCCTTAATAAATAGGCAAAAGGAAAATAGAACTGGATAAAAAAGATTCTGTAAGAAAGAAAAACAGGGCAAATACAGAAATGACTTTTGTAGATTAACAACAAGGTATATAGTCTTTTTCTTGCCATAAATTTAATATTTTTATTTAGGCCATATAGCCATTCAGAAGCTTTTTGCGTTCAGAGAATTTCAGGATCCAGATAAACAACCACTGATGCAGATACGGCTAAGTACCAACTTCAAATGTTTTGAGAAAACAATTCTTAGTTGTCCTGCATAATAGATAGTGGATAGCATTTCCTAAAGAGTTGGCATTAGGTTAAGCTGCTTGAAATTCGAATGAGTCAAAGAATCTGTTGTCTACCAAATAGAACTTTCAGTACTGATGGACAAGTAGCAAGAATAAAGTAGTCAAGAATTATAAAAACTTATGAATTTGCAACCCGGGAGAGTTCTCCCCGCAATCGGCGGGTACCGTGGACATCTTCGTTTGTATAAATAATGTATATATATACGTATAAACATTATTATATTTATATATATATATATATATATATATATATATATATGTGTGTGTGTGTGTGTGTGTGTGTGTGTGTGTGTGTGTGTGTGTGGGGCTCGGTGGCAACCCGAAGAGTTCACCCGCATTCAGCGGGTACTGTGGACACCTAATTATGTTTGTGGGGCCCGGTGGCATTTAGTGCATTTAATGCGGTCATTCTGTTGCGTCTTTTCACAAATTAATGCGAGGTGCTGCTTGGGCTTCCCGTCTCCTCCCCGGTTTCTCCTCCCCTCTCTCTCTCATGATCGCCGCCGTGCCGGTCCGCTGTTGTCTCCGTCTTTTCCAGGACGAGTGCGTGATGGCGATGTCATTGTCTCCGCCGTGGCCTGGCAGGACAGTTTGTAATACTCGAGAATTTTAAAACTGGATTTTTAATTTAATTTAATAAATTTTTTGGATATAGCGTGGTTGTTTCGCATAGATAATTGTGTATCCGAAGTTGTTTGGGAAAGTTGGATTTGCGGCACATTTTTTGAAAATTTTAGTTACGTTTTGATTTTTTCGGATGGGTTAGATAAACCCAAGTCTTAAATCTTGAGGTGAGGGCATTTTGGTCTTTTGGCCAATTTCTTCCTTTATAAAGAGGAATTGGGATTAGGGCTCCTAATCACAATTAATCGAATCCTCCTTCTTCCTCCTTTCAACAGCCACCTTACCATCTCGCCCGTACGCCTCGGAGAACGGAGCCGTCGCCGTCGTTGTCGCCGTCGCCGAAGGAGAAGCAGGTGTGGGTTCCTTTCCCTCTTCTTCTCTTTTCTCCTCTTTTCTTTTTTTCTTTTCTTCCTTTTTCCCCTTTTTGCTCTGGGTCGGATGCCCTAGCCTACCGCGCGTCGCTCTCTGCCTTAGCCACCGCCGTCGCCCTGCTAGCCACTGTGCACTCGCTGCGGCCGCGCCCCTGCTGCGCGGGCCTTGTGCGCACTGTTGCCGCGCGTGCCCCGTGACGCCCCTCCTACCGCGCGCGCCCAGTGCGTGTCGCCCCCGCCACGCGCATGCAGCGCCGCGTCTTGCTGCTGTACGCATGCGGCCGCGCAGACTGTTGCTGCACGCCTCTGCGTGTGTCCTACCACACGCGCCCTGCGCGCATGTTGCCACGCAGTGCGTGCTGCCACACACATCTCTGCGCGCATGCTGCTGCCACGCGGCGTGCGCGCTGGCTGCCATGCGACCTACGAGCCTCTGCAGCACGCCCTGCGCGCTTGCTGCCGCGTGGCGCTGCTGCAGCGCCTCTACAGCGCTGCTGCCGTGCTCCCTACGCTCTTGCTACCGCGCGCCTCTGCGGTGCTGCTGCCGTGCGCCTTGTGTGCTTGCTGCCGCGCGGGCTGTTGTCGCGCGCCTCGGCGCGCATGCTACCGCGCGCCTTTGCGCGCAGTGCTGCTACCCAGCACCTTGCCGCGCGCTCGCTTTGCGCACAGCACCACCACTAAGCCAACGCGCACCCCGTACCATGCCCGCGCCATGCGCCACTTGCGTTGCACCGCTTTGCTGCCCGCGCTGTGCGCCACTTGCGTCGTGCATAGCGTCTGCTTTGCTCAAACCGCATGCCCCTTCTTGCGATGTCCTGCCTGACCTGTGCCTTGTCTTCCGTTTCGCTGTTACAGTTTACGGCGAACCCGAAGCAGTTCGGTTTTCGTAGTAGTGCACCGTTTTGTGGCCGGATACTTCTGTGGCCTTCGACTCTTCATCGGTTTAGCACGGTACATCCGAAAACCTCTTTTGTGGCCATATATAGTGTGGTGTGCATTCTATAGCTATGGTGATTAGGGGACAATTAGTATCGAACCGTTGTTCACTTAATTGTCTTATCGGTGTAATTTATTACATCAGCGATCGTCGGAAATCCCAGCGGATCCCGAGACAACAGTGAAGTTCCCATTTCAGCCTTTTGTTCACCGTGAGTCTGTGGGGTGGATATGTGAGAGTTGTTTTTGACAGTTGGTTATGTTTCAGGCCCGAGCACCCAGGAGCCTTCTAGCCATTGTGCAGCGGATTCCAGAACCGCCTGAGTTGAGGTGGGTACTCCGATCTGGGCATTGGCACAGTGTAACCTTTTGGGGTACCGTGATTGATTGGACCCTTTGGTTCCATCGCTAGCCCTACTTATTGTATCTTTTCCGCTTTTGTTACATCATATCCATTTTCAGTGTAGTTGACACTCTTAGTATAGCATGACTTTATTTGCTGACCTACATGTCTTACTCAGTATTGTTAGATACTCTTGCATTTTTGTCATATGCCACCTATTGCTAGATTTCACTTGTCACTATTTACAGTTTTACCTTGCATAATAGAGTAGGTCGATTTTTCATTGCTACAGCATGTACTTTTGGCATACTTATCCCGTTTGAGAGTTTTCAGCTATGCGCCGTGTTTTCGGTCTTCCGACCACGAGCTTGAGCATCCGCATTGATATCGCTGTGCACCAGCTGTACATTTCACATACACCAGTAGGCTGATCCTCCACAATGGTATTCTTTACCGGTAGAGTGGTCTATTCGACCCGTGAGCTCATTTTACATGGCTGCACCAGTGGGACCGGCCGATACTGAGCCCCTTTTGTTATCAGTCAGCAAATGTGGGGTACATGTCAGACTTGGTTTGGCACTAGCCTGAGGTCCTCGTGACCAACAGTGGCACCTGATTGGGTATCCTTACTTATGATAATATTGATGCATGTTTACAGTTTTCAATATTGCCTTCTCGACAATTTATCATTTCAGCATCTATACACTTATCTCTTTCTATACCAACTTTTCTATCGTTTACTGTTGCCTATTACCTGCGTACTACGTTTCAGTTATAGTATCCAGTAGGTATGACTTGCTCGTCTCCGACTCGTTGTAACCACTGAGATACATTCAGTTGTGTCTCACACCCTTTGGGTGACTGTTTTTCAGATCAGTCGGGTGGTGACCAATCAGGACGCAAATGAGAGATTTCGTTCTAGACTTGTCCCGAGTGTCTTATTATTTAGATTTACTTTTAGTTTTGTCAAATTCATATTGATTACTCATTCGTTTAGTTATGTAGTATTTATCTGATTGTCAATGCATTTGGATTAACTTGCGGACTTTGCAATTGGTTTATTTATGTAGTTAATCGGTTAGTTGTAAACTCTAATTGCATGATTGGTATCTTTGCACTTGCCTAGACGAGCGCGTACAGGGGAGACTCCGTCCGATTGGACCGAAAATTTTCTTTACACATGGCGAATCTGTTCATGTCCTAAGATTATTTTTCGAACTCTGATTTAAAAGAAAAAAAAAATTTAGACCACTTTTGAAAATCCGAGGCGTGACACAGTTGTACAACGCCTTTGTCCTCTGGTTTTGGGCGGCGACTTTTCCTGGCGTGGTTGGTCGATCTGATGTGTTTTTCTACTACGTGCCCTCCCGCAACTCGCCAAGCCGTGAGACACGGCCACCGGTGTAGATGGCTTGAAGGGTGTGCCTGATCCAGTACCTCTATGACCCGAGACGATGTCCGGTTTGTTATAGATACCGGATTATACTTGGTTTTGCTTTTTGTTTCTGCTCTGGTATTCCTCCTTCGGTTCCTTTTCGTTTTGTCTGTGTTCTTTGTTTTTGTTGTCGTCGAGATTGTTTCGATCTGCTATCTTGCAACGATCTCTAATCTTGCCAGGTCGGTTTTTTCCTAATGTCCCCTGTATATTTTTTTAAAGCATGAGAGTTGGAATTTCTAATTTTTTCCTTACCTTTCTGTTGTGTATGGTCGTCCATCCCGTGGGTTGGTGCTTGCCTGAGGCCTGTTTTTGGCCGAAATACAGTTTTGTAATTTTGTGGTTTTGTATTTGGTTTGGGTGCTTTTCATGCTTTGATCTAATGCTTTTTTCTTTTCCTGCCAATGCATGTTTGCTTGGTTAATAAGCCGGTGCGGAGAATATAGGGGAAGTTGATTGGCTGCGTAGTGCTGATCAAGAATTTCCGTTTTTGTAGTTCCCATATTGAGATCAAAACTTAAGAATTGGCAAACCGGGAGAGTTCTCCCCGCATTCGGCGAGTATTGTGGATATCTTCGTTTGTATAAATAATGTATATATATATATATGTAAAAATATTATTATATTATATATATATATATATATATATATATATATATATATATATATATATATATATATATATATATCAGGGTTTCAAGTGTCGCCCGTGCCGCTGCGGCACGGGCGGCACGTACCGTGCCCCCAATATAGGGGCACGGTACAGGGGGGGTGCCACAGCACCCCCCGTGCCGCGATACCCGCGAGGGTATCGCACGAGACAGAGCGATACCCTCGTGCGTATCGCGCGGCACGTTCCGCCGTGCCGGTTTTTTTTTTTTTTTTTTTTTTTTTTTTTTTTTTTTTTTTTTTTTTTTTTTAATGCCGCTCTTTCCTCTCTCTCTCTCTCTCTCTCTCTCTCTCTCTCTCACACTCACTCACTCAAAGTAGTTTTAATTTTTTTTTTTTTTGAGTTTTTTTTTTTTTGAAGATTTATTTATTTATTTATTTGGTGGGTGTTGTGTCTCTCATCTTTTTCTCTTTTTTTTGGTAGATTTTTTTTTTTTTGATAGGTCCTTATATTCTTTATTCGATTTTTTTTTTGTGATTTTTTTTTTGGGGATTGGCCTTTGTTTCTCCACGTAGTTTTTTTTTCTATTTGAATATTTTTAATTTGTAAATTTTTAAAAAATATATATATATAAAATTAGATAATTTTTTATCTGTTCTTTATAAAAAGTTGAAATAGATATACTTGATTTAATTATTATATAATTAAATTTTTAATTATTTTGGATAGATCTAGTATTTTATATAAGATTTGCAATAAAAATAATTTTTACTTTAAAGATTTTATTTTTTAATTTAAAAAATTAAAAATACTAATAAAATTAAAAGTTAAATTAAATCAATTGATACTTAAATTTGTTTAATTTACTTGTCTTTTAATTTATTGCTCATGTTGTTTTTTTTCAGTATGTTGTTCTTTTTCTAACTTTCTTAAATAAATTTTACTAGTAAAATTTATTATTATATTTTAATTTCTATTCTCTATGAGGTATAATTTTTTTTTACATTTAAAAAAACTTACCACTATATTAATTGATTAGTATAGTAAGTTATATATAGTCAATATTCATAATTATTTGACTAAATCTTTCAAAATAACATTATAAAAGTTTATTAGGAACAAAAAAACTGTAAAAAAAACGTGCCAGAGCGTGCCACTGAGAGGTCATACGTATCCATCGGCACGCAAGCGTGCCACGTGTCGGCACGGAAGCGTGCCGGTACCGTACCGTGCCAGGTGGACAACGGCACGCCCCTGTGCCACGGCACTTTATTCCTTGATATATATATATATATATATATATATATATATATATATATATATATATATATATGTGTGTGTGTGTGTGTGTGTGTGTGTGGGGGGGGGGGGGCGGTGGCATGTAATGCATTTGGCAACCCGGAGAGTTCACCCTGCATTCAACGGGTACTGTGGACACCTAATTATGTGTGTGGGGCCCGGTGGCATTTAGTGCATTTAATGAGGTTGTTCTGTTGCGTCTTTTCGCAAATTAATGCAAGGTGTTGTTTGGGCTTCCTGTCTCCTCCCCGGTTTCTCCTCCTCTCTCTCTCTTGCAATCGCCGTCGTGCCGATCCGCTGTTGTCTCCGTCTTTTCCAGGATGAGTGCGGGATGGTGTTGTCATTGTCTCCGCCGTGGCCTGGCGGGACAGTTGTACGGCGCCTTCATCCTCTGGTTTTGGGCGGCGACTTTTCCTAGCGTGGTTGGTCGATCTGATGTGTTTTTCTACTACGTGCCCTCCCGCAACTCGCCAGGGCGCCGTGAGGCGCGGCCGCCGGTGTAGATGGTTTGGAGGGTGTGCTGGATCCTATTCCTCTATGACCCGAGACGATGTCCGGTTTGTTATAAATACCGGATTATACTTGGTTTTGCTTTTTGTTTCTGCTCTGGTATTCCTCCTTCGGTTCCTTTTTGTTTTGTCTGTGTTCTTTGTTTTTGTTGTCGTCGAGATTGTTCCGATCTACTATCTTACAGCGATCTCTAATCTTGCCAGATCGATTTTTTCCTAATGTCCCCTGTGTATTTTTTTAAAACTTGGGGGTTGGAATTTCTAATATTTTTCCCTACCTTTCTGTTGCGTATGGTCGTCCATCCCGTGGGTTGGTGCTTGCCTGTGGCCTGTTTCTGGCCGAAATACAGGTTTGTAATTTTGTGGTTTTGTATTTGGTTTGGGTGCTTTTCATGTTTTGAACTAATGCTTTTTTCTTTTCCTACCAATGCATGTTTGCTTGGTTAATAAGCTGGTGTGGAGAATATAGGGGAAGTTGATTGGCTGCGTAGTGCTGATCAAGAATTCTTGTCTTTGTAAGTTCCCATATTGAGATCTACACATACTTAATTGTGTGTGTTTTAGCAAATCGATTTCTTCTATAATCTGATTGTTTTCTATGTAGTACTTTTTTTAAAAAAAAATAGTTTTACGGTTTAGATTTTCCTTTTTAGGCTCAAAAAATGTGGTGCTTTCCTGGAATTTTTTTTCCCCTGAACTTAGGGTTCGATTCAATTTTTTTTTACTATAGTTTTAGGGTTTAGGGATTAAAATGATAATACTTTGGTAACTAAGAAATTGAATTTTTTCTTTTATGGTTCTAAAATCTGATTGTTTTCTATGTAGTACTTAATTTTTTTTGCATGTAGTCTTAGGGTTTAGGGATTAAAATGATAATACTTCAGTAACTAAATTTGATTGTTTTCTATGTAGTACTTTATTTTTTTTAATATAGGTTTAGGGTCAAGGGATTAAAATGATAATACTTTAGTAACTAAGAAGCTGGATTTTTTTTTTATAGTTTTAGGGTTCAGGAATTTCTTCTAAAAACTGATTGTTTTCAATGTGGTACTTAGTTTTTTTTTAATATAATTTTAGGGTTAGGGATTAAAACGATGATACTTTAGTAACTAAGAAGCTAAAATTTCCTTTTTATAGAGTTGGTCTAAAAAAAAAATGTGGTGCTCTGCTGGAATTTTTTTTTCCCCTGAGCTTAGGGTTCGATTCCAATATTATGAGTTTGTGCTAAAATGCGCATGGCATATTCGAACATCCTTTTGTGATAAAATGATTGAGATCTCACCGTGCTTGATTGTATGTGTTTTAGCAAAATGATTTCTTCTATAATCTGATTGTTCTCTATGTAGTGCTTAATTTTTTTTAATATAGATATTATGAGTTTGTGATCATTTACCATTAAAACATAAAGCCTCAGAAAAATATATATAACAAAAAAGATTTATAAGCCTCGAGCCGAATGCAAATATCGCGGAATGGCTTCAGCTTTGATAGAGACATTAGATTCCTTAATGAGTAGGACTGCAGAAGTACAGAGAAAAGAAAATTCAAAATACTTCGCCTGTGGCACAATCCTCTTTCACTTTACTACAACATGGATAAGACCATAACACAGTTCACTGTCAGGCCATAAGAGTTCGCCTTCCTACTGTTGCTATAGTAGTCTTGATACGGCCAAGTACTGTAGCAGCAGTACTGTGGCAGTGGATGCTGCAACGTCGTATTGTAGAGTGAAATAGTACAGCAGTACAATGGAGAAAAAGAGGAAGAAGAAGAGAAAGCAGATATTCAGAAGAAGGAAAAGAAAGGAAAATAAACGAGCAATCAAGGCACAGATAGAGGGAGAAGAAGCGGCCAATCTAAACACAGAGAGGAGAGAAACAAGGTAAAGCCATAAACAACTCACATTTCCTTTTAATCAAATCACTAGCTTTCTTTTCATTTGAGATTTGTGACGGAGCTTTGATTAGTGTTTGATTGTTAGTATTAGTCTTTAAATACCATTATGGTGAGAATTTCACAATCATGCGGCTGATTGAAAACTCGGTAAATGCTAACTTAACTGTTTAATCTTATAAGTTTCCTGAGTAGAATTTAACAAGAAGTAGAAACGAGTCCCAAAAAACAGCCTCAATGTGCAAAAGTGCTATACCAGAATGTATTATAATTTAAATGCACTAAAGAAATAAGGAATATATAAACTTTCCACAAAAGGGAAAACACAGTTTTGCAGTACACCACGAGAGGCAAAGTTAGCTTTTGATATTTACACGAAGGACTCAAAAATTCAACCATTTAGAGCTATTATTTAGCTTTTTCTTTAAAGTATGATGATGATGATTGCCAGAGTTGAAGCTGTGTTTCAACTGCAACTAAAGTCCAAATCAATTCCACTATTGCGTTAGGCATAGTTAGCTAAGCTACAGCTACTTTTCCATTCCACAGGGGACGATCTGCGATTACAAGTGCTTCCCATGATCCGGTTTAATTGTTCAAGGACCAAATAACTCAGTATAACCGATCAAAACCGACTTACGGGACCGATTCAAGTCCTCTCCGATAAATGAAAGATTGCTAGGAAAAAACCGAATACTGAAACATGACTCTTATTCAAAATTGTTCTCACCTTTCGTTTGATGCGTCTATTCGCGATTCAACTAACAGAAATTTGTTTTTGGAAGCTTAGGGTTTTACCCTAAGATTTCTCTTTCCTCACTCCCTCTTTCTATACGAAGGCCACGCGTGATGTAACAACTAATCTTGTTCCTTCTTTTCCTCCTCCTACTCTCTCATTTTTTTCGCCTTCCTATCATTATCATATGTCCCCAAAGCATATAAAGTTCCAACCAACCACACACAGAATCCAAGCCATGTCGCTGCTGAATGCCCTTTCAATCCATTGTATTGCAGAACCCTTTTAGCCCCAATTAACCCTCAAAAAGTAATCTTCTTCCTTCCTTTCCTCCCATTTTCTCTTCTCCGCCTTCCTATTACTACTATAGTATGCCCCCTATACGTATAAAGTTCCGACCAGCCACACGCGAAATCCAAAGGAATTTTAGTGCTTTGTATTGTAGACCCCTTTTAGCCCCAGTAAATCCTCAACAATTCCCCTAACAATGTTAACAACACAGCATCTACACCTCAAGATTTCCTCCAAAATACCTCAAACTGTACTCCTTTTCTGTTGTGGTCTCTTTATGCAAACCTAAACTTTGCAGAAAACACCCTTTACCGGCAGCTTTGCTCGAATTTTGCTCTAAATTCCAAACAGATTTTTTCTCTAAATTCCTACACGGCACCAAAAATTCATGTTTTGAATGCATTTTTAGTTGTACAGAGTTGATCTCAGTCATATTTCCTAGTCAGGATATCGCCTGCAGGCCGCGCAAAGAACATTAGAATGAAAGCTTCAACGTCCCCAAATCCCTCCCCAACATAATCATAGCTAAACAATTACAGTCTTGTGGTTTGCTAATTAATTTTCATGTTGTCGGCAACAAAATCTGAGCACATGGTGACACTCTTCTATAAACGGCTAATCACACGTTCTATAAATGCGGCAGCATGATTAAAAATCAACAAGAATCAGGGATGAAAAAAACTTGCTACATGTTTCAACCAGGCACCACAGGATGATCAATAATTGCAGCACAGCAGATAATCAAACCTAAAATAATCATAATGTATTGATCCAGAGCAACAAATTAAACCTAAAATAGAACTTGCTTTCCTTCTAAGCAAGAGGCAATTAGTGCTACAAAATACCCCCTGGAAAATAAGATATTGTGACTGAAAAAGAAAAAGAAAAAAAAAAAAAAAAAAAAGTAGTACCTCCAGAAGGGCTTCGACTTGCTCGGGCGTGCTGGCCTCCCCGGCGGGCGGCTGCGGAGGTGTGGCATCGGCTGCCGTGCCCATCGGAGGAGGTTTGCGTGATTGATTGCCTGAGAGGAAAGAGCGAGGGCAGTCGGCGCCTCCGCGGTTAGCGGGGAGGGCGGTGCAGTTTCGCGGATTTCGGAAACAGCGGGTACTAATTACGAAAAAGCCGAAAATCTAGCAAGCACATTGTTGATGGGCATCTATCTCCAACCAATTATGTTCAGTTCCTAAAATTTATTAATTTTATCACAATTTTTCATATTCAGTTTTTAGAATTTATTGATTTTATCATAATTTTTTAAAAAAAAAAAAACTATTTTTATTATAATTATTTTTTAAGTAAAAAAATTAATTATATTGTTATCATGTTGCTCAGTTATTATTAATAATATCTATGTCACGTCACACACTCTAGATGTAACCTGTCATCTAGATCTAGTTATTATTAATAATTGCTTAGTTATTACTAATAATGTCACACTCTAGATGTAACCTATCGTCTAGATCTAGTTATTATTAATAATTGCTTAGTTATTATTAATAGTGTCTATGTCTCGTCACACATTCTAGATGTAACCTATCATCTGAATCTAGTTATTATTAATAGTGTCTATGTCTCGTCACATACTTTAGATGTAATCCGTCATCTAGATCCAATTATTATTAATAGTGTCTATGAGTATATGTCTCGTCACGCACTTTAGATGTTATCCGGCTCTAATACTAAATGACTAAATATAACGACCCGGTCCACACTAAATGTAACGATCTACACTTACAAACTCGTCACACACTTTCGGCTCTGATACTAAATGTAACGATCTAGCCCACTGTGATGACCCGGATCTCTGCAGAGCTGCTACAGTGCGTTGGAGTGGCTGTTGGAGGCCTACATGGTGTGTTGGAAGTGTCTGGGGCATAATTGGGCACAAGAGTTGGACTTCGGGCCCAAATGGATCATGTGAGTGATCGGAGAACCCCGTGGAGGGTTTAGAAGTGGTTTCGCGCGAATCGGATATTTAAATTGGGCTCCGCACGAAGTTTGGGTTAAGAACACATTTCCGGGTGCCTTCGGCAATTTTTAGAGTTGGAATTTGGCGAAACGGACGTCAAATTCGGATTCAGCGCGCGAAAACGGTCAAAATGGACTATCCCCTTGTCAAATCGGAGCTCGGGTTACTGTTCACGCCGGAACAGTACTTCCGGCGATCGCCGGCGGCGCCGGCGGCGGCGGGCAGCGGCGGAGAGCGGCGGCGCGGCCTCGGGCAGGCGGCAGCACGGCGGCGGGCAGGCGCGGGCAGCGCGCAGCGCGCGGGCAGGGGCGCGGGCAGGGCGCGGTCCACGCGCCGGCGTGCACCAGAGCGGGGTGCCACGTGGCATGACTGGATTGGGTGGCTCACTGGTCTCGGTCTACGGAGCTGGGGTGTGCACGGTGGACCGGGCGGGAAACACGTGGCATCTTGTCATTGGTCCGGTGTAGGGCGTGTCGTGCACCGGGTGCAGTGAGCACGTGACTTGGACATGTGGCGCGCGAGGATTGGACTGGATACTGTGCGCGCAGGTTGCAGATAGCGTGGTGCACGGTGGACCGGTTGGAGACACGTGGCATCACGTTGTTGGTTCGGTGTTTGGGGGTGTCGTGCACCGGGTGCAGCGAGTGTGTGGCTTGGACACGTGGCGCGCGATGATTGGTTGTGCTACTGTGCGCGTGCGGCAGCGGAGGCAGGCGTGGCAGGCGGCGGTGGCAGCGTGGCAGGGGTGGCCGGCTGGCGTGGCGGGCACGGCGGCAGGGTGGCGCACGCGGGCGCCACGTGGCGGCCCGCCATTGGCGGGCGCCAACGGCCCCGTTGACCAGGGACGGCCACGTGGCGCGAGAGGAGCAGCCGGATCCGGTGTTTCGTGTTCGGGGACACGTGTCGGTGCGTGAAGCGGGTCGGACGGCCGGGCGGTCCGACCGGATCCCGTGCGGGATGGGCCGTCTGTGGGCCGGGCCACTGTGCGGGCCACGTGGCGGGCTGTGGAGGTTCCGGGCCTGCACAGTAACGGGCCGGGCCCGTTACTGTAGCAGCCCGGAAATTTTCGGGCGCCCGGAAAAAGGGACACAGGGGTCATTTCTGGATTTGTTTGGAATGGCCTATAAATAGCCAACCCGAGCCTCCTCATTTGGCTTTTTTCTCCCAAACCGCCCATCTTCTGCCCGAGCCACCTTAAGGAGATTTGTTCACCTCTTGATGCTTGATCTTCCTGCCAAGTTCTGGGATTTTAGGAGGCACGAATCCCGAGGTTCCCCATTTTACGGCGCGGCGCGACGATGCATTTCCTGTTCCTTCTTCGGCGCAGCAGTGATGTTTTGGCTCCCCTGGGCTACCCCGAGATCCTTTTTCAGTGATTCTTGCGCCGATAGACTCCTTACAGATAAGGCTTCAACTTTCATTTTGATTGCGCTTTTCGGTTTCGAGGTTTTGGCACGTTTCCCGAGGCATCTTTGACCCCCATTTTTCTGTGGTGGATTTTGGACAGCACCAACTTGCCGATTTTATATCTCAGCCTAGGAACATCGGATCATGGCGATTCAATAGTCGATTTTGATCTACTCGTCGCGAGGAACACAGTGGTGATTTTTCTGGGATTTTAGGAAATTGTTTCGAAGGTGAAAATTACTGTTTTCTCAGTGTACAGTGTGCAGTTTTTCTTTACAGTTTGATGTTTGGATTACCACCTTGCCGAATTTATAACTTGACTTACCGAACTCGGATTTGGGTGTGCAAGGTACCGTTTCGAAGCTATCGATGCGAGGATCGCTGTGATATTTTTCTGGGAATTTTCTGGGCACTTCCTGCAGGTGATAATTTATCAGTTCTGGGACTGTTGTTGTAGGTTTTTGTAAGAGCACAATTTGGGAGCCTAAGTGTATTTAGTGGACTTTGTGTTGTGCCAGGAGTGTTTCGGGTGTACTGTTCTTGTTGGAGCGCAGGATTGGAGATTTTGGTATTTTCAGCTGTACGGACCCGGACAGTTGCGCTTCAGTGGGTGGTTGTTGCATGCCTCTACACCTGGCTTACTTACTAAGTTTATTCTTTTGAGCATGTTGGTTGAATATTATGCATGATTGCCTGATATAAATGTGAGCCTATCATCTGAGATTAATTTTGTGAATATAGCATGTTGGGGACATTATGGGAATAATATTTCTGATTGGAACATGATCATTGAAATAATTTAATAGCGATAATTAACATGCTATATTAGCACCTATATTTTATGAAAGTGGACTAAATGGATTAATTGTGGGGACATAATGACATATCTAGGTGCGGGTGCCACTTTGGGATTTATTATGGATCAGGGATCATACACATGTGTAGTTGACGGATAATTTTAGCATGATGGGTATATCTATGTGGATTTATTACTTGATACACATGTGAAACTGTTATTTGATATATTCCCTCTTTCATCTTGTATGAGGACTTATGCATGCTTGTTTGGACATTTAGATAGGCCACTATTTTATTGCTACACTATCATATTGGGACTGGACTTAGGAGAAACCATGATTGCTTTCTTTCTCCTTTTCATTTGGACTTTTGAGTCATGTTGCTCGGGTTCGAGCAGAGGTTTGGGATAGTGTAGCCGGGACCTGAGGGTCAGTGATAGGGTGTACTTGATGTTGGATTGTGGGTTATTGCGGCAACCGTGGACAGTAGGCGGTTGACCGGATGTTTACTATTGCATCAGATTGGGTATCAGATTTCCCTAGTGGACGGTATTTCCCACTTTTGAGTATTATTGTATCGGATCGGGGTTTTATTAGTGGACGGAGTTTCCCACTTTGATCATAGTCATGATCCAGTCCTGCTATTATGAGACAGTGGTTACAGAGATGCTTGATTCAGTGATACTTTACTCGTGTGGGTCGCTCCCCTCGAGTGCCACTCCGGAGTAGGCTTTAGACCGTGTTGGGTTCCGGTCAGTTGGTGAGTTGTGAGTGATGGCAGAGCAGGCAGTACCAGTTTACTGGTGGCACTAGATTGGGTCTATTTAGCCAGATGTTGTTTCCTGGTGCATTCATACCGTCATTTCCTTCGGTATTGCATTTAGAGGCATACTTATTGTGGTTTTCCCCTTTTATTCAGTAGTTCTGTTTACAGCTTCACTACCTGCCCTTTTCTTGCCTCTAGTAGACTTAGTGGGTACGCCGGAGCTTGAGGCTTTACCCACAGGGGGGGCTACTGGTTTACTAGTGGTTCTCACCCCCACTGTTGTTTCCTCTTCTTTTCTCCCCCCTGTTTTGCAGAGTCCTCATTGGAGTTGCTGATCTTCGGTCGTTGTTCGGGGCGAGGGAGTCACGAGCTAGATCGTTACCACCCGAGGAGTGTAGCTGTATCCCCTGGTTGGAGATTCCTCGTAGTTGTTGGCTGGCTTTTACTGGTTATCTGGAGGAGAGAGATCTTCTGTATTTGGAGAGACTGATGTACTATAGTTTTAGTTTATATCCTTTTATAGTCGAGAGATGCTGTACTGAGGACATTGTATGATGATTAGCTGTATTTGAGGGAATGGATATTGTACTCTATTTCATGATGTATAGTAATTGGATTTTATTTTACAGCATTTTATTTCAGCTCTGATATTTGTGTAGCTATAGTACTATCTTTTGCAGGTTAGACGCTTCGCCTATGCGGGTTGTGGCATAGGTGGCGGATCTGTTGGCGAACCCGGGTCGCAGTTTCGACCCCGGGGCGTGACACCCACACTTACTAAATGTAACGATCTGGCTCTCACTCTAGATGTAACCTATCATCTAGATCCAAACTCGTCACACACTTTTGGCTCTAATACTAAATGTAACTACCTCGCTGACTAGTAATAATAATTTGTTAGGCCCAAACCACCAGCCCAAAATATTTAAGTCGAGTTATTATTAGTAATGTTCATTGTCTCTTATATAACAATCATAAATTTATTCTCATTCGATATAGAACTATTGGAGTGTCATAGACGCCGCCAACCCTTTGCCAGGTTTTTTATTTGAGTTCCTAACTTCTTCTTCTTCTTCTTCTTCTTTCTTTTTCTTTTTTTTTCTTTTTTTTTTTTTTGCAATTAGATTCCCAATCATTAAAATAAAACTAATTGCACTACTAATCTCTAATATTTGCCTTTTTTTAAAAAAAAAAATTTGGTCCCTAACCTTTTCTTCTCAATAATTTTATTGAGTCTAATCATATTACCCTTAATATCTTTCTATGCATCCACAATGTTTTCAACTTTGCACTCAATGCATAATGCCTCGAGATTCAGCGTCCTTGACGTTCAGCCAAAAAAGCCAGCACACTTTTCAGAGACTAGAAAAATTAATGTCGAGATTGATCGGAGCTATTAGATCATAACCGAATTAAAATTAATGTGAATTTGAATGGTTGAAATCTAATTAAAATAAAATATATGTAATACATAAACTTTCACAAATAGCAAAATTCTAGTGGGGAATTACAATGAAAAATATTTAGATAGCTCCAATAGTATTTGGAGAGCATGAGTGTTTTCAGCGTGAAAATGACGTAAAAATGGACTTTGGAGAATTAAATCTACAAACTATAATTTTTCACTTGGTGATAGTACCGGAATGGCGCATGGAGTTTGAAAAAATTATCGAGTTTTGCAAATTTTTTCATAAATATCGATATTGATTTATAAAGTATTGGTACTGATTCGGACGTGTCCTAATACATAATATAAAATAGAAAAGTCAATTTTCAAATTCTATGAAGCTGAACTGAAGTATCATAATTTTTGAGCTACAAGATAATTTAGATTTAATTATATTTATACATATGGTTAAATAAACAAAAAATGCAACTAAATCTTTTAGAAACACTTAAATTTTAATGTTGTCTATGCCCATATTAGTGTTGAATCTTTTAGCACATATAGAAAGTGTGTTACTCATGCTGAACATGTAGCAACAATTAACAAATGTTGCTACATGAATAGTTTAAAAGAACATTTAATAAATGGTTATGCATATTATTTAATTAATTCTTGTATTAATATAGTTATTATAATCTATATTAAATGAAAATATTTCATTAATTATAACTATAATTATAGTTTTTAATATTATTTAAATTAAATTATATTAATTTTTTATTAACTATTATAATTATAGCGCATAATAATCAAATATTACTAAACAATTACATACAATAATATTTTGAATTATTCGTAAAAGTGTTCATATATTATAATTAATTAATTATTATATGAAGAATTTATGATTGATTGAGAATAATAGAGTAAATTTATATTAATTAATAAAAAATTAATTATAACTATAATAAGAATTTTCTACTAGTTCTATACCACTCACTAACAATATTTTTACCCAATCGATAATGAAAGTAGACAACAACAGAAAACATTAAAAATCTCATATATATATATATATATATATATATATATATATATATATATATATATATATATATATATATATATATATATAGCTAGATTTGTATATTTTTAAAAGTACGGTTCGTTAAATTTGATCTAGAATATTTAAAAGATTTAGAAATTAAATTTCGTAAATTTTTTATATCATTTGTCTAGTGATCAAAGTGGCTCGTTAAATTTGATCTAGAATATTTAAAAGGTTTAGAAATTAAATTTCGTAAATTTTTGATATCATTTGTCTAGTGATCAAAGTGGCTCAAAATTAATAATTTTAATAGTTGTGATGAACCGTTTGCAAGTTTAACGGTGTAGAAATATTCAAATCACATAAAATTTTGATAGAAAATTCTTTATACTATATAGAATAAGATTAATATGTTTGATCTAAAATTTTAGTATCATATCATCATATTTTGTGAGATTTTTATTTTCAGCCGTTGATTTTGAACCCTTCCGATCACTAGATAAATGATATCGAAAAATCGTAAAATTTAATTTCTAATCACTTCAAATATTCTAGATCAAGTCTAACGGAGCCGATCGTCCATTCGAAAGTTCCAACATTAAAAACAACTTGGGCACGGAAGGTTCCGTGCTTCTAAAAGCACACAAGTCCTTCTCTCTCTCTATGTAGCATAAGACAATTAAAATTTGTAATATATTACAAATCAAATAACATATTTCAATATAAAAATAATTTAGTTTTTTTATAATTGCAAATATATTTATTATACACAAGTCCTTCTCTCTCTCTCTCTCTATGTAGCATAAGACAATTAAAATTTGTAATATATTACAAATCAAATAACATATTTAAATATAAAAATAATTTAGTTTTTTTATAATTGCAAATATATTTATTATAAAATAAAAAAAAAAAAATCTATACAATACATTAAAGGGGGAAGCCTAAACTATTTAGAAGGCTCCCCGCATTTTCCGCCTGAGACGTTCCCTCACATTTACTGTACCGTACATTTGAAGAGACAATTGGGGCCCTTTCTCTTCTCTCTCTCTCTCTCTTCTCTCTCTCTCTCCCTCTATCTCTCCCTCTGCTCTGACCTACCTCCCACCGACTCCGCCGCGAAGCCCGTCCTGTTGCGGAGTTGCCGCCGCGGCATGGCGACTCCAATCGTTCTCACCAACTCCGCCGCGGACCCTATCCTGCTCCTATTGCGGAGTTGGTGTCCTGTTGCGGAGCTGCCGCCGCGGCATGGCGACTCCAATCGTTCTCACCAACTCCGCCTTCGAGCCTGTCCTGCTCCTGTTGCGGAGTTGGTGTCCTGTTGCAGACGGCGGAGTTGCCGCCGCGGTCGCGACATGGCGACTCCCCTCTTTCTTCTCTGCACCATACCCATTACTCTCTGCGCCATATACCCATGACCGCGGCAAGGTACAAGGTATATACCTAAAACGTTTTCACCAATCGTTCTCACCAACTCCGCCGCGGAGCCTGTCCTGCTCCTGTTGCGGAGTTGGTGTCCTGTTGCAGACGGCGGAGTTGCCGCCGCGGCCGCGGCATGGCGACTCCCCTCTTTCTTCTCTGCGCCATACCCATGACTCTCTGCGCCATATACCCATGACCGCGGCAAGGTACAAGGTATATACCTAAAACGTTTTCACCAATCGTTCTCACCAACTCCGCCGCGGAGCCTGTCCTGCTCCTGTTGCAGAGTTGGTGTCCTGTTGCAGACGGCGGAGTTGCCGCCGCGGCCGCGGCATGGCGACTCCCCTCTTTCTTCTCTGTGCCATACCCATGACTCTCTGCGCCATATACCCATGACCGCTTGATGGCTCCATGATAGAGGATCTGAATGAAGACTACCTCTGTGCAAAGCTTCATTTGGTAGATCTTGCTGGATCAGAACGGGCTAAGAGAACTGGTTCAGATGGTCTTAGGTTTAAGGAAGGTTGTTCAGTTTTCTCTTCATATCATTAAACCAACTGTTTAGCATGAAAGAAAAGAGAAAAAGTAAAACCCCTATATTGTTCTTATCAGGTAGGGACGAAGCCGGGAGTTTGATTCTGGGGGGGGGGGGGGGGGGGGGGGCCAAAATATATTATATAAAATATATTAATCTTTAAAAATTATTAATAAAA
The DNA here is from genome assembly GCA_029168755.2 of Tillandsia fasciculata. Classification (NCBI taxonomy): domain Eukaryota; kingdom Viridiplantae; phylum Streptophyta; class Magnoliopsida; order Poales; family Bromeliaceae; genus Tillandsia; species Tillandsia fasciculata. The sequence goes on along the minus strand of CM054951.1, from coordinate 3,170,048 downwards.
TAAATTATATATAAAAAATTCAAAATACAAAAATGCTAATGAAAATTTTAAAAAAAATGCTTACCATTCAAAAGTTAGAATAGTGCTCGACGCTCATTCAAGTCACGAAATCCATCAATGATTGAATCAATAGTAATCTGCATGAGAAAATTGCAAATGATTGAATCAATAGTTGTCACGCCCCGAGTTTAAAAAAAATCAGATCTGATTTTTTTTTTTTTTTTTTTAAATCAGAGTTTGCAAAACAGGCGTAACAGACCGCCACACATATAGGAAACTCTCTATTCCGCGAACAGAGACTCCCCTATATATGCACGGCTAGGCTAGTAATCAGCAACAGATATCTCAGTACAACTACTAATCTAGTCAGCAGGAATAATTCAAAATCCGTTATTACATCAATATTTTAAATGTCTAAATCAAACAGAACTGGAAAGAAATGCGGTAAGTAAAAATCTGCAAAAGTCATCAAGGATCAGTATCTACGATCATGGGGACAGCTCTATCGTAACCGGCTCACTGGATCGTCCCGCTATCTCCCCACCCGACGGACCTGAAAAATGGTCACCCAGGGGGTGTGAGATACACTGTACATGTATCCCAGTGGGCACGACGAGCCGAGGATCAGCTAATCGTACCTACTGGGTACTAAAATCTGCGGATAGTAAAGATCAATAGGAAAAGCTGGAATAACAATAAGATCTACTGATAATCGACAATAATCCACAGATACAACTAAGATAGGCAGGTAATCCACATAAGGAACAGTAGGTAAATAAATGCTAGAAATCAGGGTATATCAGTGATAACAATCATAAGAACTGTAGATCACACATGTAGGAAATAAGAGATGTCTACAAAAATCATATATAGAGAACTGCAAGTGATGAAAGCATGCCTACAGATGATCATACTGGAAATAAACTGAACAACAATACAAGAGTAATGCGTCAAAGGTAGAAACCCAAGTACCCAATCATATGCCAATATTGGTCTCAGAGGACCTCAGGCAAAGCCACTCATCCGCACCCGATCCGCTGACATAACCCTGCACGTCACAGACGCCAAGCAGTCTCGATGCAAAAGGGCTCACGGGTCTATCACCAGACCACTTTACCGGCAAAGAACAAGCTCCACGGGGAGCGACCCCGGCCATGTTCGTGAAGTACAGCAGTGCATGGCAAATCATAATGCTCAATCTCACGGTCTAATGACCGGGTAGTCGGCAACACGCCGGAATCCCAACAGGGAATCATCAGTCTATCAATCAGGATCAATCAATCATGCATATCGGAATATCGAGCAACATCTCAAGTGACAGGAATCAACGAATAAAGTCGAATCATGCAAATCTATGCACTGGAATATAATAGCTGATGCACAAGTGCATGTGATATGTCTCACGTAAATCAAGTACTGTCAGGAATAATCATCAGGGATAATCTAGATAGAATCAGCAGATATATAAAACGAGTCTAAAGGAATCAATGTCTATCACGGAGGATCACATGTGATATGTAGATCAAATCAATCAACTAATAAACAGGTATATGAATCGATCAAGATCTATCAGGAGTAGTCATAGAGCATGTAGGTGTAAGTATCAAGGGTATATGACAGGTCTAAAGAAATCCATATCAATCAAAAGGGTCACATGGCATATAGATCAAGTCATCATGTATAGTCGAGAACCAATGTACATGATATGTCTAAAGAATCGATAGCTGCCAAGTACAGGTCTAATCAAGTCAGTGTCAATCAGTGGAATCATGATATGTCATGATAGGTCATATAATCAGCAGGGAAATCAAAAACAGGGGTCCGACTGGACTAAAGCAACCGGAGGGCCAAAAAGCTGAGGCCCGGTTCGAAGATAACCCACCTGGATGACGGCAGATCCTCGAACTCCCGCACGACTACTGGGAGGCTGGCGCTGAACAACTGGGCCCTGTATCAGTAAATATGATCAGTAATAAACTCACACAACCCTTTCCCGACGACGCTACAGTAACGGAAAGCTTAAATGGGTCAAATCGGTCGATTTATCGGTCAAAATCTGATTCCTGGTCAACTAGGACCATCGGAACCCTAACAAAATGTCCAGTAGTTGAATAATTACTGTCTATGGGTCATCATCGTGTCCAAATCTCATTTTGGTCCATAATGTTTCTTAAATTGCATAAAATCTTAAGTTATTTTAACTGTTTCGGCTCGTTCTTAAAATCCGGGGATCCGACGACGACGCCGTAAGTTCCAGCGCGTCCGTTACGTCGAGACGGATCCCGTGCTCACAAGGTTGGGCTGGCACGGGGCCCAATAGCAAAGTTGGCCCACGATGTTTTAGGGTCCAATTTACAACTTTGTTAAATTTTAACATATGCTTGATCTAGACACAAGTTAGCTAGAGCATGGTGTTACAGGTACACAGAGGAGTGGAGTGCTCACCTGAGGCGCGCCGGAGGCCGGCCGGAAAGATGGCCGGAGCAACACCCGAAATTAGATCAAGGCTCGGTTTGGTCACCTTGGAGCAACACTGGTCCAGACCTGGAACAGAGGGGAGCAGTACTTAGCAGAGGGTCCCAGATGAAGCCCAGTCAATGTCGGGTCTGGCGCCGGCGGCCGGAGGTGGCGGCGGCCGGAGATGAGCCCGAGGAGCTTAGCTCGGGTGCAAGAATTAAGATCAAGCTACAGGGGGCATTCTGTCCCAAAATAAAATCATGGGGAGCTTCGCCAGGTTCTTTAGATCTTACCTGGGTGGTCGCCGGAGTCCCGGAGCGCCGGAGTTGGCCGGAGGGGAGCCCGAGTGCACAATCGGGTGCAACCCTGGAACAAGAGAATCCCACGTTAAGAGGGCCATGCAAGATGACCATCGACCTTAGAACAAGAAGTTAGGCTCACCTGCACGGTTGACGGGGGTCTGGAGTCGCCGGCGGCGCGCGGCGGCGGAGCTCGGCCGAGGTCCAAGGTCTCTAATGGCGGATTCCGGCCGGGCGGCTTCGGGCCGGCGCAAGGTGGACCAGCGGCTTCTACTCCTCACCACGAAGCTCGGTGCAGAGGTGGCCGGCGACGGGAGGCCGCGGCGGCGCCGGACGGCGACGATCGGCAAAAACGCCAAATATAAGGTTTCTAGGGCTTCCCCGATCGGGCCCGATCTTCGTTCGATCACCCTCAATTCTCGTGGAGAGGTCGCAGTCGTCGAGAGGGAGAAGACCAACGGTGCTGATCTTGGACTTGATCACCGGATCCCAGTGGCGCGGAGGATCGGCCCAGAAAACGATAATTCCGGCGGGGTTGGCTCCCGCCGGCGATCGGGACGGCGGTCCTGGCTCAGCCTGCGCCCGGAGGATGGCCTCGACGTCAGGAGCGCAATGGACGTAACCGAAAGCCGAAATAAAAAAGAAAAGTCCATGACTTACCTTCGTCGGAATTTCAAGGAAATGAGAGGACGGCCGCGGCGGCGCACGGCAGCGGCTGGGTCCGAGCTCACCTTGGCTCGGATGCGGCTTCAAGAGGGACCTCACCCGACTAGGTCTTGGTCATCCCAGACTTTCCTGAGCACCCTCCCCGAGTCATCCGAGATCAAGTGCTTCTTGATCTTCTTCTCCGGTGAGGGGAGGCGGCGGCCGTGCACTAGCTCGGTTGCGAGGAGTGCGCAGAGAGGAGAGGGAGTCGTTGAGGGCCTGCGCTGAGGGCTCGGGGCTACGGCTTTAATGTGAAGGAGTTTCCATTCGAATTTTTTTGAATTCGAATGGTGCAACCATTGCACAATTGCACCAAGGTCCTCCCACACTTGGTATTTCGGGTTTAGGTCCATCACAGTATATTTCTCTCTCACTTGGGTCCCTCCACATGCAGTGGCATGCAAATCGAGGCAAGCAATCTAGGGTTTCATGTGAAAAATTCGCACTTTTTGCTGTATTTTTCGCTTTTCGAGAAGATCCGAGCGTCAGATCGAAAAACGGACTTCGCCAGGACGTCCGGCTCGACGAATCCTATCAGGTACCAATTTTCGTTTTTCGAGAAAACGCCTAGATAAATTTTGGGTCCATAAAATATAGCTCCGAAATACAGTTTTTGCATTTTTTCGAGACTTATAGTCGTCAAACGGAAATTCCGTCAGCGCCATTGCGTCCAGAACGACGAAACCGTTCAAATCGACTACCTGAAGTGCTATGATCGGATTCCGGATAGTGAATTGGCTCAACGTTGGCTCTAGGGGTAATAGAAATTAGGGTTTACTGTTCACTGTACCCGCGACTTAAGTCGCGGGTCCCGCCGGCTTCAACGCTGATTTCTGAAAGATCCGATCGTTAGATCTGAACAAGCTTAATATGGATTTCACTCAGTTCGTCATGACGGTCGCACTCGTGGTCTCGGATCTTCGAAATCAGGCTCGGATTGAAAAGTGATATTTCTGGCCCACTAACTGTGCAAATTACACTGCAGAAAAGGGGCACTCAGGCTACTTGTGCTTTTCATGATCCAAATTCAACTTGACTTCAATCAATTTTATTTATTTATTTATTTATTTACAAAATTTCAAATTCTTACAATAGTAATCTCCTTACACTTTTCTCTCAAAAGTATGATAACTCATAAAAAAATAAGAATTCCTTTTCAATTATATTATATAAAATAAAATATATTATATAAAATATATTAATCTTTAAAAATTATTAATAAAACAAACTATATATAAAAAATTCAAAATACAAAAATGCTAAAGAAATTTTTTAAAAAATTTCTTACCATTCAAAAGTTAGAATAGCGCTCGACGCTCCTTCAAGTCACGAAATCCATCAATGATTGAATCAATAGTAAACTTCTTGGCAATTCTCTTTCAATATACACGATCAAAGAATTAGTGAGAAAGTCATTATCTATCTTATTCTGGAGATCGGTTTTAATAATGTTCATAGCGGAAAATGCCCGTTCGGTAGTTGAAGTTGAAACTGGAAGAGTTAGGACAAGTTTAACCAATCGATAGAGAAGGGGATATATTTCTGATTTTTTTGTTGTCACCAACCTTTGACAAAACTCAGAAATAGTTGTCAATTTTTGCAAATCAAAATGTCACGAAATTTTAAATTCATAGTGACGAAGCTCTATTCTCAACTCTTCTTTTTCTAACTCCGTAAAGTCTTGAGGATAAAATCTTTTCGCAAGATTACAAATGTCATCAATATTAAAAGATTTGCAACCATTTTTAGGATCCAAAGTACAACTCAGAGTAAGTAATTCTATCATATTGTCACTAAATCTTGTACTCAACTCTTGTAATTGACAATCTATTGCACCATTAAAAATATCAACTCGATAGTGATGCTCAAGTGTAATATGATCTCGTTGAAGGCGAGCATGACCTCCTCTTCCCACATAAGGAGCAGACATAATTGAACTTCTATGTCATAGTTCGCACAAAATAACTTTACTTTGTCAAAAAGTGAACTCCATCCTTCATCTCTAAGCTTTTGAATAAGTGATTTTGTTGATGTCACAAGATGCATAGCATTAAGAATATCTTGAGATTTGCGTTGCAAATGTTGACAAAGAATGTAGGTCACTTCCGTTATTTCTTTCATGAGATGCAAGATAAACACAAATTCAAAAGATGTCATTGCCTTATGAGCTAAATGTGCTTCACCGCGTTGAGATGCATTAAATCCTTCGTCAATAATATTCTCTAAAACTGTACATGTTGCCTTAAACATTCTTAGCAAACTAGTAATAGATCTGAAGTGTGAACTCCAACGAGTATCACCGGCCCTTTGCAAAGTGCCAACTTGATTGAGTCCGGTTCCCGTCTCAAGCTCATTATTTTCAATCATTTCGGCAATTTCAAAACTATGGAACTTTTTTAGTTCATCATTTCGCTTGGTAGAAGATCCAACAATGTTGACAATAGTACTTAATTTTGAGTAAAATTCATAAACCTCAAGAACATCCTTAGATGCCGCAACCAAAGCCAATTGGAGACGATGGGCTAAACAATGGATGTAGTATGCATAGGGGCAATCATTAGAAATTAGTGCGTGTAATCCATTCCATTCACTTCTCATATTACTCGCCCCGTCATATCCTTGGCCTCGAATATTTTGAACATCAAGATTATAATGAGAAAGAATGGAATAAATTGCATTTTTCACGGTTAATGCTTTAGTATCCGAAATGTGAACAAGACCAAAAAATCTTTCTTGCACCAAACCTTGTACATCAACAAATCTCAAAACGATAGCTAACTGCTCCTTTTTTGATTTATCACGTGCTTCATCAACCATTATAGGAAATTTTGAGTCACCAATTTCATCTCGAATTTTTCTTCTTACTTTCTCCGCTAGAACTTGCAAAATTTCTTTTTGTGTATCCGACGAAGTATAAGAAGCATTTTGCGGAGCATTTTCTAAAATAACTTTTGCAATATCTTCATTAAGAAAAGAGAACACTTCCAACATTTCCAGAAAATTACTCCGATCAATAGATTCTTTACTTTCATCCCGACCTCTCATAGCACATCCTTGGAAAGTAAGATATCTAACTGCAATTATTGATGCTTTAAGGCGTAAACGATTATTTGCCTTTTGCTGTGATGTATGTCTATGAAGCACATTTTGAATGTGCTGAGATTGTTTCATCAATTCTTCGCAAGCTCTTTCGGCAACTTTATGAGGTGAGTTTGGTTCTCTACCTATATGATTTAGAAAAGCACAATTTTTTCCATCTTTAACTTTTTTCCAATTATGAAAACCGTCAACAGTAAAGGCATTTTGTGAAGAATGCCCACATGGTTTGTTAAAAACAAAGCATGGGAGACAAAATGCGGCATCTTTGGTTGGAGAATATTCCAACCACAATTTGAATGACTCAAACCATGAAGGTTGGAAGCGACGTTGATGAGAAAGAGACCCACTTTTTGGATATTCCAAAAGTCTAGGTTGATATGGACTATTAATTATATATGCTCGTCGAACTTCATCACGTTGTTCAACGGGATAATCACAAATTTGGGGTCGTAATCCAGGATCACGCTCAACTGGCAAGTCATCAGCCTCTTTAATTTCTATTCTTGGATATTTCAAATGACAACTTTGGGAACCCGAAGCTTCATCTATATAAATAACTTCTTGTTCATTAACTTCCGATTTTTCAATATTTTTTCTTTTAAAAAAGAATCGAGTGTAGTTGTCTTTTCCATTAAAATAATAATGGTCTAGAGATCTACAAAAAATTATGTCAAGAAATCAAGTATTAAAATTTAGTATAATTTGAAAATCATGTAGAATTATGTAAAAAATCATAGCACACTAATAAGTTCAAAAAACTACAACACTAATTAGTAATTACACTACAAGTCTACAACAGTAATAATAATAAAAATATTTTTAAATAATATAAAAAAAAATAAGAGGATTTGAAAGAATTTTTGACCTTGGCTAGTCGTACGAAGAATTTGTGCTCGCCGGCTAGGCGGCTACCGATTGGCGATTCCTAGTATCAGCGACGGACTGTCAAACTCATCAAACAAGTTTACTGCTGCATCAAATAATTCAAATCAAGTTTCAACAATTAAATATTTATTAGATAAAATAATATATTTATAATTAAAAAAAAAACTAAAGGCATAATTAAAGTGAAATTTTTTTCATCCAACAAGACAACAACTATCATTCATTCATTCTATTTTTATCAACTATTAACTATCAAATATCAATATTTAACAATGATAAAAAAAAACTGTAAAAAATATTAATTTAAAAAATAAAAAAAAATTATTTGAGTTTTGATATTAAGTTCAAAATATCATAATAATTTTTTTTTAAAAAAAAATTAAGAGGAACAACAAAAAAAAAATAAATAATAATAATAATAATACTTGCCTAGGCGAGCTTTGAGAGAGAGAGAGAGAGAGAGAGAGAGAGAGAGAGAGAGAGAGAGAGAGAGAGAGAGAGAGAGAGAGAGAGCCCGAGAGGCGAGAGAGGCTGAGAGACGTTTAGGCTACCTGTTGCGGTGTTGCCTGTTGGTAATAGCTGGTGCACCCAAGTGCTAGGAGTCTAGGAGGGGCGCAGCCGCGCAGCATGGAGCGGGCCAGCAAGGGGAGCAGCAGGGAGCGGGCCAGCGGGCCTTCATTGTATTTCAAACTTGGCCCACAAAATAATATAGTCTTTTAATATTTCAGATAACTTGGCCCACAGGGGGGGGGGGGGCCATGGTCCCTGTGGGCCTATATATGGCCTCGTCAATATCAGGTGTTCATATCAACAAAGGACTCTTAGCTCTAGGCAATGTCATAAGTGCTCTTGGGGATGAGAAGAAGAGGAAAGAAGGTGCTCATGTCCCTTATCGTGACAGCAAACTGACTCGGCTCTTGCAGGTTTGGACCGTTTATTATTATCCGATGATAAGTTTCAACAATGGATATGCTATATCAATTTAACAAGTGGCAGAATATTTTTTTTCTCGTATGTTTATTTGGAAGCAGCGCAGTTTTGCAATAGTGCAATTGCTTCCAACCAATTTCTGATCCTTTTGCTTAATGATTTGCTGATGGCCATTTTCTTTACCATGAACTTGTGGAAGAGAATACTTACTATACTTTCTACCTAATCTTACGCTGCTCGAATTATTCTTTATACTAAGCTGATTGTTATGCTCTGCTTTACTAAAGGACTAAAATTGGTGGTGTTTAACTTTGTGCCCAGTTATGTTTCTAATTATTTGTTGTCAATCAAGTATTATCAAATTATGCACTGAGAAAGAGTCACACAACTTTTTCAAATGAATTTGATTGAAATTGGACTTAAAAAAAAGAAATTTCACCTCTTTGCGAAGAGAAATTTTTGCTGTATCACTGGTTTAAAAAGTTAAATACATAAAGGGCATGTCATATATCTGTGCAGGACTCTCTAGGTGGAAACAGCAGGACAGTAATGATAGGTAATGTAATTCACCTCCTAACTGCTAAATAGCTATTTACCTGTCAGAGCTGTTTCTCTGAAGTCTGTTAAAATATGTAAATCATAATGCTATAAATTTCTTTTTTTTTCCTTGTCCAGCTTGTATCAGCCCAGCAGATATTAATGCAGAGGAAACTCTAAACACACTGAAATATGCTAATCGTGCTCGGAACATTCAGAATAAGCCCATAGTGAGTTCAGAACTATACTAAAACCTAAATTGTGTAGTAACTATACTCTTTTCTTCAAAAGAAAAAGATAGTTATAATGTTTGTACTCTACTGGTTACTTTTGGATACTTCACAGTTACATGTCTGATACTTCTTTCACCTACTTGATATTCAAAACAAGATTAAGAAAGGGATATGACTTGGATACTTCTAGGATACTCTGCAAGTGTGCTTAAGATATTCATAAATGACTAGAGTCGTACCAAGGTGATCTGAAATGAGTATAATCTACAAAGAACATACAGTTTTTTAAAATAAATCAAAGGTACGTAAATAGGAGCAAACATTGTAGTGGCATGTTAGGTTCAGATTTTTCTCCAAAGAAGAATTGGATTATGATATCGGAAAACTTCAAGAAGAACATCCACCAGCAACAAATAATTAGCCTTTTTCTATGAACAATAAATAATCAGACTGCTTTACATTTTAATCATGCATCTTTTTTTGATTTAAAATTGTAGTGATGCTATTTGTTAGTGAACAACTGTTATATATATTAATTGTACTTTTGTGCTCCTTTTTTTTTTTCCTGACTTATAAATTTGAAAACCTTATAATATATTAAATATTTCTATCTTTATAAATAATTTATTATTCATTGCTTAATAATTATTATTTATTAATATTAATTTACTGTAAATATATTCGGCCACCGCGAAGTGCGGGTCTTTAACTAGTCGTTCTATATTCGTCGTAGAAGTCTCTAAAATGTTTGGATAAAATAATCTTATAGCTTTTATTTGCTTATCCTATAAATACAAAGTTAAAAAATAAATTTTTATATAATTTATCATAAAATTTATGATACTATAAATTAATAAAAATGAAAGTATGTTGCCCACTTACCAAATCAAAGAGATCTCCATACTTGCTCTAACATCTTCAAAATTAATAATACTCACTAAAATATATAAATATATATATATATATATATAGAGAGAGAGAGAGAGAGAGAGCAATAGTATCAAATTAAAATAATATCGATGTAAAAATCACAAATTTAAGATCTGAAATAAAATGTAAGAAAATGAATGAAAAGTTAAAAAAAAAAAAAATTCTTATATTATACCATATAATACGAAATGACGTATAAAAGGTCAAATGTGCAATCCTATTCCAGCCATGCTATACTTTTTTAGTTAAGAAAAGCAACAGAAATGAATATTGAATCTATGATTTTGATTGGATTGCAACCTCTGAAAAGAGGCCACCTCAGCGGAGGTAGGTGGCAGTCAATTTTATTCATATACATGATAATTCGATTCACCAATAATAATTTGTTGAGTCTAAATCACAGTCTAAATTATTTAAGTCCGGTTAACGATCCGACTCACTAGTAATAATAATTCGCTGAGCTCAAACTACATCTCATAATAACTCGTTGAGTCCAAACCATAGCCCAAAATACTTAAACTCAGTTAACGATCCGACCCACTAGCAATAATAACTCGTTGAGCCCAAATCAGAGCCCAAAATATTTAAACTTAGTTATTATTATTAGTGCCCATTGTCTCTTATATATTCTTAAGCCTGACATATAAATCCAGGCTCAACCCAGGCTCAGTCGAGACTCGTTACACACTTTCGACATCGTCTCTTATATATCCTTAGGCTTGACATCTAAACTCAGACTCAACCGAGACTCGTCATACACTTCCGGCTGGTTATTGGCTTGGATACTAAATATATCGATCCAACCCACTAATAATAATAACTCGTTGGGTCGAAACCACATTCCTAAATACTTAAGCCGGGTTATTATTACTAGTGTCTATTGTCTTTTATATATCCAATTATAATCTCATTTTGAATTATTAGGGTGTCACAATATATCCAGCTTTCTAACTAGCATATGAGAGAGTTTGGGAAGCTCTCTACTATATATATATATATATAATCCCAACCGCATAATCTTAGGGGACCACTATAATCCCAACTGTATATCTTTTCATCCAACTGCAGAAAACTTGATAGCACCAATTACTTGGTGCTATCGATAGTATTCTAGCCGGACTCTATATAGAATTAGGCTACAATACTATCGATAGCACCAAGTCATTGGTGCTATCAAGTTTTTAGCCTTTGGATTAAAAAATGTGTGATTAAGATGATAGTGGTCCCCTAAGGTTTATTAGGTGGTTGGTTGAATAGTAAAAATCTTAGGGGACCATTATAATTCCAACCGCATATCTTTTTCATCCAACGGCAGAAAACTTGATAGCACTAATTATTTAGTGCTATCGATAGTATTCTAGCCGAACTCTCTCTCTCTCTCTCTCTCTCTCTCTCTCTCTCTCTCTCTCTCTATATATATATATATATATATATATCAAAGCTGATGCTTCTAATTAGTCGAAACCCTTGACTTCCTTAACTGCATGCGTGATGGTGGGACATTTGGTTCGAAAGGAATAGCATCATCTTTCAACACAAAAGGCCCCCCCCCCCTCTCTCTCTCTCTCTCTCTCTCTCTCTATATATATATATATATATAAAAGCTGATGCTTCTAATTAGTCGAAAGCCTTGACTTCCTTAAGGGTGCATTTGGAATCAGGTTAAGATAGAATTAGCTAAACCTGGGATAAGTATAAAGTACGGAACTAGAGCGAAAAAGCGTTTGGGATGTTTCCAGGGATAAGAGATTTTGTGTTTGGTTTAATAATGAGGAATAAGAGCAATAAAGAGGATAAGTTGGGTAAATTATCGTTTTGCCCTCAAGAGTTAATATGTGATAAATATTGTTAAAATCTAATTAGTTCGTTTTAATTAATGGATTAATGGTTTAAAAAAATAAAAATAAAATTATAATCATAATTAAATTATATTATTTAAAAATAATATTTAATTTAATATTTTATTTTCTCAAATTAAAATTAAAATTTAAAATATAAAATTTCAACATTTTAATTTTAAAATTTTAAATTTTATAATATTAATCTTAAATAATAATTTTTTAACAAATTTTTTTTTTAAAATTTGCAAAAATCGTATATTTGCTAAATATTTGTAAATTTTTGCGCTCAAGCTTTATTATGTGATAAAAATTTGGTAAAATCGTTTTTCTCATTTTAATTAATAGATTAATGGTTTAAAAAAATAAAAATAAAATTATAATCATAATTAAATTATATTATTTAAAAATAATATTTAATTTAATATTTTATTTTCTCAAATTAAATTTAAAATTTCAAACATAAAATTTCAATATTTAAATTTTAAAATTTAAAATTTTATAATATTAATTTGTGATGATGATAGTATATTGGGAAGAGAAAAAGGAGGTGGGATAAAGGAAAAGAGAGAGAGGAGAGAGAGGGATTTGTGATGATGAGAGAGTATTGGGAAGAGAGAAATGAGTAGAGGAGGGGTAGTTTGGTAAAAAAAAAAAATATAAAATAATGGGTAAAAATTATTGTTCCAGCTTATTCTGCTTGTACTGGGATAAGCAATACCGGTTGATTCTAGATGCGTTTGATAGAATAAGGGGGATAAACCCCTTATTTCCGGTTCTATCCCCGTTCCAAACGCCCCCTAACTGTATGCCTGATGGTGGGACATTTGGTTCGAAAGGAATAGGATCATCTACCCCCCCCCCTATCCTATACATTGTAGCATATCGAGGACTTGACAATTTCTTGGGATGACTACTACAGAACAGAACCGGTAAGTGACTCTTCTTTGCGGTAGAGATAGGACTTCCTTTTATTTTTTCACTCAAAGGTCTATCTTCTAAACTCTGTTGCTTACTTTATTCTTCATGCTATCTATTTCTTTAAAAGAAAAAAAATTATATATATTTAGAAAATTGAAAATTCTGGCACTAAATAGATTCTAATGTTTAGAGAACACATTAAAGAAATTTTTAAAAAAACCTACAATTTGATTACTCAAAGCTTCGTACTTTACATTAATTATTTTTATCTATTTGTCTTTGCAGGTGTAAATTACATGTAGCCGAAGAAGAGATATGTTTTCCGTTTATTGGTGAGGCTGCAAAAATAATGTATTATCAAAAACAAGCGCGATATATGCGGAATGTATACACAATAATGAATTTCTTTGAAATCCTATACCTTTTTTTTCAAATTTAAATGTTCTTTATAATTGTATAAATTAAGGAAAAGATCTCATGTTTGAATTGTAGTCTATGCATCATTTTATAAGAGAAAACTTCTGCGCATCTAATTCAAAGTCAAAGGCAAGAGCCTAAGGAGTCTGAACCTTGTGCATCCTGAAGAGGGGGGTTGAAAATAATGTTCTTGAAGTTTCAATTATTACAAGTACTTAGGTATTGAAAGTTTGACCCCTATTTTAATTTTATTTTGTTATGACAAAAACGAAAAAGATCTAGTTCGTTGGGTGTGAAAATATCAAAAACAAAATTAAGAAAGAGAGAAAAAAAATAAAGTACACAAAATTTACGTAGTTCAGCCACTGGCCTACGTCCATGGGCGAAGATGGAGCGTAGACTTCTATTATAATCAAAATAGTGTACAAAATATATATCTCTCACAAAATTTTAATCCTAAAATACACTCATACTCCTTCTCATCCGCCGCACCAAATCAAAGGAATAATGGTATATTTATAATAGTGGCTAAATTCTAATACAACTAGGAATACGAATCTACTAAAACTAGAAATAATTTTAATAAGATTAGACATAATCCAAACTTATCTTAATTGGATAAGCAAAACAGAATAAGATTAGAAAACCTTCCGATTCTAGAATTCGAGACATATCTAGCATATTTTCTAAGAGTTTTAATTATAATAATTTATCTGGTAAATTTTGATTCCAATATCCAACTAATTATATTTAGCTCTAGGAGTCTCTACCATAGCTCAAGCAAAGTCCCAATGTTTTAAACAATAGTTTACTTCTGAGGGTTTAATTGTTATGCATAACAAAGTTAAAATTGTTGTAGTCGAAATTGTGAGGATAAATGTGAACTTAAGGGCAAACTTTCAAATTCGACCGCTACTACTAACGAACGGTGAATTTGACAGTCTCGCAGTTGGAAGAGTTCTCATTGATTTTTTTTAAATTCACTGAAACGAACAAAAATCTAATGTGGATCCTTCTTCAAGCGTTGAACCACGATGAATTTGATAATTTCACTGTGGGAAGGATCTATATATGAATTAAATTTTGTGTTCGTCAAAATCCATCATTCTCTCTTCTCAATTTCAAAAGAAGAAAACTTATTAGTAATATGGTCATTAAAATTGTTAATTTTAAATTTTTTCGTTCACTCAGATAAATAATATCAAAAAATTATAAAATTTATTTTTTAAATATTTTAAATATCTAGATCAAATCTAAGATCAATATAAGCCTAGTTCTATGGAGTCCGTAGAAATTGAGAGAGAAAAAGATATTCATATTTTTCTTATTACATTTTGATTCTTCAAAATTGGAGCAGAATAGTAGGTAACTTTAGTCGCAATACATTTCAAATCTTGCAAACAAGGGCGGGTGTAGTACTCGTAATATTTTGTACTCTATCATTTACATGAGCATTCGAATTAGTGGCCTATAAATAATGTAGGTTAGAATTTATGGCCTCTTTGGTCTAATTTTTACGATACTACGCAACCCGTCGTGGTCTTAAATATTGTCCACAATACGGAGATCTTTTTCACACCATAATGCATGAGTCATCCGTGATTTTTGACCGTTTCTCTGACTACGCCGGAGCCGCATTTTATCAAGAGCTCTTGATTTTATCCGTCGCTCCAACTCTTAAGATATTTTTTCCATGAAAAAAAAAAAATACTATTTGTATATTTTAAATAAAGTATATATTTTATATTCTATTTATTTTAAATTAAAATAAAATTTGTTTTTTTTTTAAAAAAAATGAATAAAATGTATGTTATACCTTCTAAGTAAATAATATTGTTCTGCCAAAATATTATTATTATTATTTTATTATTTGATCGGATCTGTGCACTCCCATGTAAGGGGAGTTTTGTAGCTAGGGCTAACTTCTGAGAAATCACTTTTTGTCTTGACTTTGAAACCATATCAAAGGAGTATTGTAGGTAGGGCTAACTTCCGAAATAATGCTCCTTGTCTCCACTTGAAACTCTACTTTCAGTCTGACAAAATTTTAATTAAACATTCCATCACTTCATAGAAACTATTATGTTGAATCGTTGTCACTAATAATTAATTTTAAAAATTCATGTTTTTAGAAAGATATATGCAATTAATTTACTTAAACTGTAAAGACACAACGCCCGCTGATCTCAATTGTGACTCGGTTCAATCAGCAGACTTTCTGTCATCTCGAACGTGATTCGGCCCAACCTGGTTTCTTAATTGTAACTCAGTCCAATCGGCCGACCTCCCACCATTTCGAAAGTGACTCAATCCAACCCGGTCTCTCGATTGTGAGTTAGCCCAACCAGCAGACCTCAAGCTCGAGCTTTTAGAAAGATATAAGCAACCAGTTCACTTAAAATGTACAAACATAATGTTCACAGGTTTTGATTGTGAATCAGCCCGACCAGCCGACCTCTTGTCATTTCGAACGTGACTCGGTCCAACTCGGTCTCTAGATTGTGACTCAGTCCAACCAAGTCGTCATAGGGTAGGATGCTAGCCTTTTTAATTCAACAATCTTCCTCCAAATATCTGCACAAATTCACAGAATGCGAAAATCCAACTTGTGACCTTTCACTATGATACTACTTGTCAGATAGTTGGCGTTAACCATTAATCCCGAAAATCAACCGTCCCTATGCAAGTGGCAAAGGACTTGGTTGTTGATACCCGTGACCCGAGTATCAACATTTTCAGCTAAGTTTATTTCAAAAATAAACGAAGCGGGTAGCATCCTACCTTTCTCTCTCAAAAAAAAAAAAAAAAAAAAAAATCATTAATCCCGAAAGCTCGGGCTTTTAAAAGATGTAACAAATTTACTTAAAACGTATAGACATAATGCACACAGGTTTCGATTATGATTCGATCCAATCAGCCTCACGTCACTTCAAACATAACTTGGCCCAATCTAATCTCTCGTCATTTCGAACATAACTCGATTCAACCTAAACTCTCGTCACAGAATAGAATATTGGTCCTTTAAACCAACATACTCTGCCATAAAAATATCATCATAAAAAATTTAATATTTTGATATTACAAACACTAAACTAGCATCCAACATAAACTTTAAAGACTAAGTGCCCTTAAAGACTAAGTGCCCGTTTGAAAAATCTTCAAAATAGGATTTTAAATTATTTTACTCTGTTTTTAAAAAATTTTATTTTTTTATTAATTAGCCCGTTTCGATGGCCCAACAAAATAAAAGAATACAACGTATTATTAATTTTTCGGAATATTTTTAGAGGAAAAAAAAAAGGGCATAGCTGGGCGAAATTTTTTTTCCCATTTCGCGTATGACTTCTCCCTAGCCCTCTTTCGCATTTCGTACCTCTTTAAAGAATTAAAATTTAAAATAAAAATTTAAAAAATTTAAAATTTAAAATTTAAAATTTAAAATTTAAAATTTAAAATTTAAAATAAAAATTTAAAATTTAAAATTTAAAATTTAAAACTAAAAAATTAAAAAATTTAAAAATAAAATCTAAACTTAAATTTTAAAATTTGAAATTTAAAATTCTAAATTGTAAAATTAAAATATATTATTTTAAAATAATAAAATTTTATGTTTAAAACTTAAAATTAATATTATAAACTTTTAAATTTTAAATTTTAAAGTTTGAAATTTTATATTTGAAATGTTATATTTTAAATTTTGAAAATTTAAATTTTAAAATTAAATTTTAAATTTTAAATTTTAATTTTTTAATTTTAAAATTGAAATTTAAAATTTAAAATTTTACATTCAAATTTTAAAATTTTAAAATTCAAATTCAATTTTGAAATTTGTAAATTTGATATTTAAATCATGGATTTTAAAACTTTAAAATTAAAAATTAAAAATTTATAATTTTAAATTTTAATTATTGTATTGAAAGTTTAAATTTAAAATAGAGTATTTTTTAAAATTCACAATACAAACAATAAAATATAAAATAATATTTTTATAGAGTATTAAATTTTTAAATATATTAAATATATTATAAAATGAAATTTTATTTTATTTTTTAATAATTATCCAACTGGCTCTAAATTTTAATTAATCCAACTCTCAATTGAAAAAAATACTAAAAAAAAAAAAGGCTAAATTACAGAAAACCCCCCTCTAATATCCCGCTTTTCCACTTTACCCCCCTGTCATTTAAAAGTCGACAATCTGCCCCCTCGTAATTACCGAATTGTGCAATAACCCCCGCCGTCAGTTGACCGTCAGTTTTTTTTAAAATATAATTTCATATACCCAAAATACCCTTGAAAAATATCCCTTAAAAAAAAAAAAAAAAAGAAAGAAAAACTTCGGAATAGAAAAAAAAAAAAAAAAAAAAGAGGAGGGCATAATGGTCATTTTACCCCATCTGTTAACGGTGTTGCCCCCTAAAGACATTTCTGAAATTACGAGGGGGCAGATTGTCGACTTTTAAATGACAGGGGGGTAAAGTGAAAAAGCGGAATATTAAAAGGAGGTTTTCTGTAATTTAGCCAAAAAAAAAAAAAAAGATGATAAGAAAAGCAAATGTTGAAACTTAAACTTTACGTCTCTG
Organism: Tillandsia fasciculata; assembly: GCA_029168755.2. Classification (NCBI taxonomy): domain Eukaryota; kingdom Viridiplantae; phylum Streptophyta; class Magnoliopsida; order Poales; family Bromeliaceae; genus Tillandsia; species Tillandsia fasciculata. The sequence goes on along the minus strand of CM054951.1, from coordinate 3,152,214 downwards.
TCCAGGAATGAATGCTTAACTTTACATGGCTATCCACTATATGAAATATGAAGCACCGTGTGAACGCTCTTTTCCGTGACAATCATGTTTTTTTTTTTTTTTTTTTTTTTTTTTTTTTTTCACTCTGAGGTAAAATATATTAGGGTAAAATGTAGAATTCTACTGAACTTTACCTTTTTTTTTTTTATTTTTTTTTTTCACAAATAAAAGTCTAAATTATTAATTTTAAAAAATATATTTTCTAGACTTTATCAACTAGTTTAATTAATATGAGCTAGACTACTGTACTTTCTAAATAGTAGAGATCTCTGTATTTGTAAGTTGACTCTTTTTTAATAATGGGATATCCGATTCAGAAATTGATTCTATTATACATAATGTACAGTATTAAAATTATCTATAAATTAAATTTTATAATTTTTTTGATTCAGTTGAATAGACTCAAAATAAATGACTAAAAATAAAATTTTCATAAAGAATTTAAATTTCAAATTAAAATTATTAATCTTACTCTTGATGGTAAATAAATTTTTTATTAAAATTTCTTCTAATTTGAATTATTGTATACCGTTAAACTTATAAACAAGCAATATCGATTATTAAAATAAATTTTTTTTTGAAATATTTTGATCACTAGGTAAATAATTTTGAAAAATTATGAAATTTAATTTCTAAATAGTTCTAATAGCGTAATTATGTCTAAAGAAACTGTTCATCGAATCGAATATTTTATCATCGAAAATAAATTATAAACACAGAGATATCCGTGCTTTCGAAAGTACCGAGACGCACTCAGTTTAATATATCTCTATTCTTAATTTAACTAATTAATTACACAATCATTTTTTGTCATATATAGTTGCATATAGTTTTATAAAACTTTATACTACAAACAATTTTATTTTTTTTGCATTCTAACTTGTAAAAAAAAAAAATAGAAATTAAAGTTTGGATCAATCTATTCTTCACTCACCATGCTTAATTATTAAAAAAAAAAATTCTTAAATTTTTTTATATATATTTTTTTCGAAGAGCCGAACAATCTCTTAAAAAAATAGATCTATTAAATTATTTAATAAAATTTAAAAATATAATCATAAAAATAAAAAAAAATTATATATTTATTTACAAAATAGTTAAATTTCAGAAGGTCGATCTCCATGCAACTTACCCTGTATGTACTACCATCATTAATTCCTCTAAATTATATGGCTAATAGGTCTAAGAAAGTTGCTGAGATGACCAACCCAAAGACCCCACAACCACGTCGTCACCGTATGAAAAAATAAAAAATAAAAAAATCTAATTCGCATAAAATATTTATTATTTTTATATTTTTACAAAAACATATTATCATATTGAATATTACATATTCGCTCGGAAGTTTTAATAAACTGATCAAAATATTATTATTTTTATTTTACTCATTTGTTTTTCTTTTCCAGCTCGCGGATTCATCTTCCTCCTTACATTTCTTTCTCTCCTTTTTCTTATGCTTTCTCTTTTTTCCCTTGTGACGCCCCACTTTTCAGGGGGTCATCTATTCTATAACTACTCGAACTCTAGCACGCTTAACTCTCTTAACTTCTTGGGCCTTACTGCCATTCAAAATACTATAGTCGGGTTAATTAAGAGATTTAGTCATATTATATCATTTATATATAAGACTAATTCAAATTCCGAGGGTGTCATATTTTTCTCCTCTTTAAGCCCTAACGTCCACGTCATGCTCAAAGACACTCACAAGCACCAGGCGATGTGAGATTTGTCTCGCTAGCCTTAGCCGACCTTGTGGGGAGCTACACTCCACCCACAATGGTCATTAATTAGCCGAGGAGTCTCGCTCTACCCGCTATATAACCGTAGCTCAGCTGAGACTCATCTCACATTTTCGGCTGGTGAAATGGCTCTGATACCAACTGTAACACCCCACTTTCCACGGGGTCACCCATTCTAGAACTACTCTAACTCTAACACGCTTAACTCTCTTAATCTCTTAGGCTTTACTACCACCCAAAATACTATAGTCGGGTTAAGATATTTAGTCCTATTATATCATTTATATATAGAACTAATCCAAATTCCGAGGGTATCACACCCCTCCTTCTTCACCACCCCCACATTGATGCTGCGCTCTGCTCTCTTATCTCACGCACATCTCCGCCAATGTCGGCTCGAATATGGCC
>CM054951.1:3032406-3149928 GCA_029168755.2 Tillandsia fasciculata | reverse complement strand
TTAAGTCGCGGGTCCTCGCCGGTTCAACGCTGATTTCTGAAAGATCCGATCGTTAGATCTGAACAAGCTTAATATGGATTTCACTCAGTTCGTCATGACGGTCGCACTCGTGGTCTCGGATCTTCGAAATCAGGCTCGGATTGAAAAGTGATATTTCTGGCCCACTAACTGTGCAAATTACACTGCAGAAAAGGGGCACTCAGGCTACTTGTGCTTTTCATGATCCAAATTCAACTTGACTTCAATCAATTTTATTTATTTATTTATTTATTTACAAATTTCAAATTCTTACAATAGTAATCTCCTTACACTTTTCTCTCAAAAGTATGATAACTCATAAAAAAATAAGAATTCCTTTTCAATTATATTATATAAAATAAAATATATTATATAAAATATATTAATCTTTAAAAATTATTAATAAAACAAACTATATATAAAAAATTCAAAATACAAAAATGCTAAAGAATTTTTTTAAAAAATTTCTTACCATTCAAAAGTTAGAATAGCGCTCGACGCTCCTTCAAGTCACGAAATCCATCAATGATTGAATCAATAGTAAACTTCTTGGCAATTCTCTTTCAATATACACGATCAAAGAATTAGTGAGAAAGTCATTATCTATCTTATTCTGGAGATCGGTTTTAATAATGTTCATAGCGGAAAATGCCCGTTCGGTAGTTGAAGTTGAAACTGGAAGAGTTAGGACAAGTTTAACCAATCGATAGAGAAGGGGATATATTTCTGATTTTTTGTTGTCACCAACCTTTGACAAAACTCAGAAATAGTTGTCAATTTTTGCAAATCAAAATGTCACGAAATTTTAAATTCATAGTGACGAAGCTCTATTCTCAACTCTTCTTTTTCTAACTCCGTAAAGTCTTGAGGATAAAATCTTTTCGCAAGATTACAAATGTCATCAATATTAAAAGATTTGCAACCATTTTTAGGATCCAAAGTACAACTCAGAGTAAGTAATTCTATCATATTGTCACTAAATCTTGTACTCAACTCTTGTAATTGACAATCTATTGCACCATTAAAAATATCAACTCGATAGTGATGCTCAAGTGTAATATGATCTCGTTGAAGGCGAGCATGACCTCCTCTTCCCACATAAGGAGCAGACATAATTGAACTTCTATGTCATAGTTCGCACAAAATAACTTTACTTTGTCAAAAAGTGAACTCCATCCTTCATCTCTAAGCTTTTGAATAAGTGATTTTGTTGATGTCACAAGATGCATAGCATTAAGAATATCTTGAGATTTGCGTTGCAAATGTTGACAAAGAATGTAGGTCACTTCCGTTATTTCTTTCATGAGATGCAAGATAAACACAAATTCAAAAGATGTCATTGCCTTATGAGCTAAATGTGCTTCACCGCGTTGAGATGCATTAAATCCTTCGTCAATAATATTCTCTAAAACTGTACATGTTGCCTTAAACATTCTTAGCAAACTAGTAATAGATCTGAAGTGTGAACTCCAACGAGTATCACCGGCCCTTTGCAAAGTGCCAACTTGATTGAGTCCGGTTCCCGTCTCAAGCTCATTATTTTCAATCATTTCGGCAATTTCAAAACTATGGAACTTTTTTAGTTCATCATTTCGCTTGGTAGAAGATCCAACAATGTTGACAATAGTACTTAATTTTGAGTAAAATTCATAAACCTCAAGAACATCCTTAGATGCCGCACCAAAGCCAATTGGAGACGATGGGCTAAACAATGGATGTAGTATGCATAGGGGCAATCATTAGAAATTAGTGCGTGTAATCCATTCCATTCACTTCTCATATTACTCGCCCCGTCATATCCTTGGCCTCGAATATTTTGAACATCAAGATTATAATGAGAAAGAATGGAATAAATTGCATTTTTCACGGTTAATGCTTTAGTATCCGAAATGTGAACAAGACCAAAAAATCTTTCTTGCACCAAACCTTGTACATCAACAAATCTCAAAACGATAGCTAACTGCTCCTTTTTTGATTTATCACGTGCTTCATCAACCATTATAGGAAATTTTGAGTCACCAATTTCATCTCGAATTTTTCTTCTTACTTTCTCCGCTAGAACTTGCAAAATTTCTTTTTGTGTATCCGACGAAGTATAAGAAGCATTTTGCGGAGCATTTTCTAAAATAACTTTTGCAATATCTTCATTAAGAAAAGAGAACACTTCCAACATTTCCAGAAAATTACTCCGATCAATAGATTCTTTACTTTCATCCCGACCTCTCATAGCACATCCTTGGAAAGTAAGATATCTAACTGCAATTATTGATGCTTTAAGGCGTAAACGATTATTTGCCTTTTGCTGTGATGTATGTCTATGAAGCACATTTTGAATGTGCTGAGATTGTTTCATCAATTCTTCGCAAGCTCTTTCGGCAACTTTATGAGGTGAGTTTGGTTCTCTACCTATATGATTTAGAAAAGCACAATTTTTTCCATCTTTAACTTTTTTCCAATTATGAAAACCGTCAACAGTAAAGGCATTTTGTGAAGAATGCCCACATGGTTTGTTAAAAACAAAGCATGGGAGACAAAATGCGGCATCTTTGGTTGGAGAATATTCCAACCACAATTTGAATGACTCAAACCATGAAGGTTGGAAGCGACGTTGATGAGAAAGAGACCCACTTTTTGGATATTCCAAAAGTCTAGGTTGATATGGACTATTAATTATATATGCTCGTCGAACTTCATCACGTTGTTCAACGGGATAATCACAAATTTGGGGTCGTAATCCAGGATCACGCTCAACTGGCAAGTCATCAGCCTCTTTAATTTCTATTCTTGGATATTTCAAATGACAACTTTGGGAACCCGAAGCTTCATCTATATAAATAACTTCTTGTTCATTAACTTCCGATTTTTCAATATTTTTTCTTTTAAAAAAAGAATCGAGTGTAGTTGTCTTTTCCATTAAAATAATAATGGTCTAGAGATCTACAAAAAATTATGTCAAGAAATCAAGTATTAAAATTTAGTATAATTTAAAAATCATGTAGAATTATGTAAAAAATCATAGCACACTAATAAGTTCAAAAAACTACAACACTAATTAGTAATTACACTACAAGTCTACAACAGTAATAATAATAAAAATATTTTTAAATAATATAAAAAAAAATAAGAGGATTTGAAAGAATTTTTGACCTTGGCTAGTCGTACGAAGAATTTGTGCTCGCCGGCTAGGCGGCTACCGATTGGCGATTCCTAGTATCAGCGACGGACTGTCAAACTCATCAAACAAGTTTACTGCTGCATCAAATAATTCAAATCAAGTTTCAACAATTAAATATTTATTAGATAAAATAATATATTTATAATTAAAAAAAAAAACTAAAGGCATAATTAAAGTGAAATTTTTTTCATCCAACAAGACAACAACTATCATTCATTCATTCTATTTTTATCAACTATTAACTATCAAATATCAATATTTAACAGTGATAAAAAAAAACTGTAAAAAATATTAATTTAAAAAATAAAAAAAATTATTTGAGTTTTGATATTAAGTTCATAATATCATAATAATTTTTTTTTAAAAAAAAATTAAGAGGAACAACAAAAAAAAAATAAATAATAATAATAATAATACTTGCCTAGGCGAGCTTTGAGAGAGAGAGAGAGAGAGAGAGAGAGAGAGAGAGAGAGAGAGAGAGAGAGAGAGAGAGAGAGAGAGAGAGAGCCCGAGAGGCGAGAGAGGCTGAGAGACGTTTAGGCTACCTGTTGCGGTGTTGCCTGTTGGTAATAGCTGGTGCACCCAAGTGCTAGGAGTCTAGGAGGGGCGCAGCCGCGCAGCATGGAGCGGGCCAGCAAGGGGAGCAGCAGGGAGCGGGCCAGCGGGCCTTCATTGTATTTCAAACTTGGCCCACAAAATAATATAGTCTTTTAATATTTCAGATAACTTGGCCCACAGGGGGGGGGGGGGGCCATGGTCCCTGTGGGCCTATATATGGCCTCGTCAATATCAGGTGTTCATATCAACAAAGGACTCTTAGCTCTAGGCAATGTCATAAGTGCTCTTGGGGATGAGAAGAAGAGGAAAGAAGGTGCTCATGTCCCTTATCGTGACAGCAAACTGACTCGGCTCTTGCAGGTTTGGACCGTTTATTATTATCCGATGATAAGTTTCAACAATGGATATGCTATATCAATTTAACAAGTGGCAGAATATTTTTTTTCTCGTATGTTTATTTGGAAGCAGCGCAGTTTTGCAATAGTGCAATTGCTTCCAACCAATTTCTGATCCTTTTGCTTAATGATTTGCTGATGGCCATTTTCTTTACCATGAACTTGTGGAAGAGAATACTTACTATACTTTCTACCTAATCTTACGCTGCTCGAATTATTCTTTATACTAAGCTGATTGTTATGCTCTGCTTTACTAAAGGACTAAAATTGGTGGTGTTTAACTTTGTGCCCAGTTATGTTTCTAATTATTTGTTGTCAATCAAGTATTATCAAATTATGCACTGAGAAAGAGTCACACAACTTTTTCAAATGAATTTGATTGAAATTGGACTTAAAAAAAAGAAATTTCACCTCTTTGCGAAGAGAAATTTTTGCTGTATCACTGGTTTAAAAAGTTAAATACATAAAGGGCATGTCATATATCTGTGCAGGACTCTCTAGGTGGAAACAGCAGGACAGTAATGATAGGTAATGTAATTCACCTCCTAACTGCTAAATAGCTATTTACCTGTCAGAGCTGTTTCTCTGAAGTCTGTTAAAATATGTAAATCATAATGCTATAAATTTCTTTTTTTTTCCTTGTCCAGCTTGTATCAGCCCAGCAGATATTAATGCAGAGGAAACTCTAAACACACTGAAATATGCTAATCGTGCTCGGAACATTCAGAATAAGCCCATAGTGAGTTCAGAACTATACTAAAACCTAAATTGTGTAGTAACTATACTCTTTTCTTCAAAAGAAAAAGATAGTTATAATGTTTGTACTCTACTGGTTACTTTTGGATACTTCACAGTTACATGTCTGATACTTCTTTCACCTACTTGATATTCAAAACAAGATTAAGAAAGGGATATGACTTGGATACTTCTAGGATACTCTGCAAGTGTGCTTAAGATATTCATAAATGACTAGAGTCGTACCAAGGTGATCTGAAATGAGTATAATCTACAAAGAACATACAGTTTTTTAAAATAAATCAAAGGTACGTAAATAGGAGCAAACATTGTAGTGGCATGTTAGGTTCAGATTTTTCTCCAAAGAAGAATTGGATTATGATATCGGAAAACTTCAAGAAGAACATCCACCAGCAACAAATAATTAGCCTTTTTCTATGAACAATAAATAATCAGACTGCTTTACATTTTAATCATGCATCTTTTTTTGATTTAAAATTGTAGTGATGCTATTTGTTAGTGAACAACTGTTATATATATTAATTGTACTTTTGTGCTCCTTTTTTTTTTTCCTGACTTATAAATTTGAAAACCTTATAATATATTAAATATTTCTATCTTTATAAATAATTTATTATTCATTGCTTAATAATTATTATTTATTAATATTAATTTACTGTAAATATATTCGGCCACCGCGAAGTGCGGGTCTTTAACTAGTCGTTCTATATTCGTCGTAGAAGTCTCTAAAATGTTTGGATAAAATAATCTTATAGCTTTTATTTGCTTATCCTATAAATACAAAGTTAAAAAATAAATTTTTATATAATTTATCATAAAATTTATGATACTATAAATTAATAAAAATGAAAGTATGTTGCCCACTTACCAAATCAAAGAGATCTCCATACTTGCTCTAACATCTTCAAAATTAATAATACTCACTAAAATATATAAATATATATATATATATATATAGAGAGAGAGAGAGAGAGAGAGCAATAGTATCAAATTAAAATAATATCGATGTAAAAATCACAAATTTAAGATCTGAAATAAAATGTAAGAAAATGAATGAAAAGTTAAAAAAAAAAAAAATTCTTATATTATACCATATAATACGAAATGACGTATAAAAGGTCAAATGTGCAATCCTATTCCAGCCATGCTATACTTTTTTAGTTAAGAAAAAGCAACAGAAATGAATATTGAATCTATGATTTTGATTGGATTGCAACCTCTGAAAAGAGGCCACCTCAGCGGAGGTAGGTGGCAGTCAATTTTATTCATATACATGATAATTCGATTCACCAATAATAATTTGTTGAGTCTAAATCACAGTCTAAATTATTTAAGTCCGGTTAACGATCCGACTCACTAGTAATAATAATTCGCTGAGCTCAAACTACATCTCATAATAACTCGTTGAGTCCAAACCATAGCCCAAAATACTTAAACTCAGTTAACGATCCGACCCACTAGCAATAATAACTCGTTGAGCCCAAATCAGAGCCCAAAATATTTAAACTTAGTTATTATTATTAGTGCCCATTGTCTCTTATATATTCTTAAGCCTGACATATAAATCCAGGCTCAACCCAGGCTCAGTCGAGACTCGTTACACACTTTCGACATCGTCTCTTATATATCCTTAGGCTTGACATCTAAACTCAGACTCAACCGAGACTCGTCATACACTTCCGGCTGGTTATTGGCTTGGATACTAAATATATCGATCCAACCCACTAATAATAATAACTCGTTGGGTCGAAACCACATTCCTAAATACTTAAGCCGGGTTATTATTACTAGTGTCTATTGTCTTTTATATATCCAATTATAATCTCATTTTGAATTATTAGGGTGTCACAATATATCCAGCTTTCTAACTAGCATATGAGAGAGTTTGGGAAGCTCTCTACTATATATATATATATAATCCCAACCGCATAATCTTAGGGGACCACTATAATCCCAACTGTATATCTTTTCATCCAACGGTAGAAAACTTGATGGCACCAATTACTTGGTGCTATCGATAGTATTCTAGCCGGACTCTATATAGAATTAGGCTACAATACTATCGATAGCACCAAGTCATTGGTGCTATCAAGTTTTTAGCCTTTGGATTAAAAAATGTGTGGTTAAGATGATAGTGGTCCCCTAAGGTTTATTAGGTGGTTGGTTGAATAGTAAAAATCTTAGGGGACCATTATAATTCCAACCGCATATCTTTTTCATCCAACGGCAGAAAACTTGATAGCACTAATTATTTAGTGCTATCGATAGTATTCTAGCCGAACTCTCTCTCTCTCTCTCTCTCTCTCTCTCTCTCTCTCTCTCTATATATATATATATATATATATATATATATCAAAGCTGATGCTTCTAATTAGTCGAAACCCTTGACTTCCTTAACTGCATGCGTGATGGTGGGACATTTGGTTCGAAAGGAATAGCATCATCTTTCAACACAAAAGGCCCCCCCCCCTCTCTCTCTCTCTCTCTCTCTCTCTCTATATATATATATATATATATAAAAGCTGATGCTTCTAATTAGTCGAAAGCCTTGACTTCCTTAAGGGTGCATTTGGAATCAGGTTAAGATAGAATTAGCTAAACCTGGGATAAGTATAAAGTACGGAACTAGAGCGAAAAAGCGTTTGGGATGTTTCCAGGGATAAGAGATTTTGTGTTTGGTTTAATAATGAGGAATAAGAGCAATAAAGAGGATAAGTTGGGTAAATTATCGTTTTGCCCTCAAGAGTTAATATGTGATAAATATTGTTAAAATCTAATTAGTTCGTTTTAATTAATGGATTAATGGTTTAAAAAAATAAAAATAAAATTATAATCATAATTAAATTATATTATTTAAAAATAATATTTAATTTAATATTTTATTTTCTCAAATTAAAATTAAAATTTAAAATATAAAATTTCAACATTTTAATTTTAAAATTTTAAATTTTATAATATTAATCTTAAATAATAATTTTTTAACAAATTTTTTTTTTAAAATTTGCAAAAATCGTATATTTGCTAAATATTTGTAAATTTTTGCGCTCAAGCTTTATTATGTGATAAAAATTTGGTAAAATCGTTTTTCTCATTTTAATTAATAGATTAATGGTTTAAAAAAATAAAAATAAAATTATAATCATAATTAAATTATATTATTTAAAAATAATATTTAATTTAATATTTTATTTTCTCAAATTAAATTTAAAATTTCAAACATAAAATTTCAATATTTAAATTTTAAAATTTAAAATTTTATAATATTAATTTGTGATGATGATAGTATATTGGGAAGAGAAAAAGGAGGTGGGATAAAGGAAAGAGAGAGAGGAGAGAGAGGGATTTGTGATGATGAGAGAGTATTGGGAAGAGAGAAATGAGTAGAGGAGGGGTAGTTTGGTAAAAAAAAAAAATATAAAATAATGGGTAAAAATTATTGTTCCAGCTTATTCTGCTTGTACTGGGATAAGCAATACCGGTTGATTCTAGATGCGTTTGATAGAATAAGGGGGATAAACCCCTTATTTCCGGTTCTATCCCCGTTCCAAACGCCCCCTAACTGTATGCCTGATGGTGGGACATTTGGTTCGAAAGGAATAGGATCATCTACCCCCCCCCCTATCCTATACATTGTAGCATATCGAGGACTTGACAATTTCTTGGGATGACTACTACAGAACAGAACCGGTAAGTGACTCTTCTTTGCGGTAGAGATAGGACTTCCTTTTATTTTTTCACTCAAAGGTCTATCTTCTAAACTCTGTTGCTTACTTTATTCTTCATGCTATCTATTTCTTTAAAAGAAAAAAAATTATATATATTTAGAAAATTGAAAATTCTGGCACTAAATAGATTCTAATGTTTAGAGAACACATTAAAGAAATTTTTAAAAAAACCTACAATTTGATTACTCAAAGCTTCGTACTTTACATTAATTATTTTTATCTATTTGTCTTTGCAGGTGTAAATTACATGTAGCCGAAGAAGAGATATGTTTTTCCGTTTATTGGTGAGGCTGCAAAAATAATGTATTATCAAAAACAAGCGCGATATATGCGGAATGTATACACAATAATGAATTTCTTTGAAATCCTATACCTTTTTTTTCAAATTTAAATGTTCTTTATAATTGTATAAATTAAGGAAAAGATCTCATGTTTGAATTGTAGTCTATGCATCATTTTATAAGAGAAAACTTCTGCGCATCTAATTCAAAGTCAAAGGCAAGAGCCTAAGGAGTCTGAACCTTGTGCATCCTGAAGAGGGGGGTTGAAAATAATGTTCTTGAAGTTTCAATTATTACAAGTACTTAGGTATTGAAAGTTTGACCCCTATTTTAATTTTATTTTGTTATGACAAAAACGAAAAAGATCTAGTTCGTTGGGTGCGAAAATATCAAAAATAAAATTAAGAAAGAGAGAAAAAAAATAAAGTACACAAAATTTACGTAGTTCAGCCACTGGCCTACGTCCATGGGCGAAGATGGAGCGTAGACTTCTATTATAATCAAAATAGTGTACAAAATATATATCTCTCACAAAATTTTAATCCTAAAATACACTCATACTCCTTCTCATCCGCCGCACCAAATCAAAGGAATAATGGTATATTTATAATAGTGGCTAAATTCTAATACAACTAGGAATACGAATCTACTAAAACTAGAAATAATTTTAATAAGATTAGACATAATCCAAACTTATCTTAATTGGATAAGCAAAACAGAATAAGATTAGAAAACCTTCCGGTTCTAGAATTCGAGACATATCTAGCATATTTTCTAAGAGTTTTAATTATAATAATTTATCTGGTAAATTTTGATTCCAATATCCAACTAATTATATTTAGCTCTAGGAGTCTCTACCATAGCTCAAGCAAAGTCCCAATGTTTTAAACAATAGTTTACTTCTGAGGGTTTAATTGTTATGCATAACAAAGTTAAAATTGTTGTAGTCGAAATTGTGAGGATAAATGTGAACTTAAGGGCAAACTTTCAAATTCGACCGCTACTACTAACGAACGGTGAATTTGACAGTCTCGCAGTTGGAAGAGTTCTCATTGATTTTTTTTAAATTCACTGAAACGAACAAAAATCTAATGTGGATCCTTCTTCAAGCGTTGAACCACGATGAATTTGATAATTTCACTGTGGGAAGGATCTATATATGAATTAAATTTTGTGTTCGTCAAAATCCATCATTCTCTCTTCTCAATTTCAAAAGAAGAAAACTTATTAGTAATATGGTCATTAAAATTGTTAATTTTAAATTTTTTCGTTCACTCAGATAAATAATATCAAAAAATTATAAAATTTATTTTTTAAATATTTTAAATATCTAGATCAAATCTAAGATCAATATAAGCCTAGTTCTATGGAGTCCGTAGAAATTGAGAGAGAAAAAGATATTCATATTTTTCTTATTACATTTTGATTCTTCAAAATTGGAGCAGAATAGTAGGTAACTTTAGTCGCAATACATTTCAAATCTTGCAAACAAGGGCGGGTGTAGTACTCGTAATATTTTGTACTCTATCATTTACATGAGCATTCGAATTAGTGGCCTATAAATAATGTAGGTTAGAATTTATGGCCTCTTTGGTCTAATTTTTACGATACTACGCAACCCGTCGTGGTCTTAAATATTGTCCACAATACGGAGATCTTTTTCACACCATAATGCATGAGTCATCCGTGATTTTTGACCGTTTCTCTGACTACGCCGGAGCCGCATTTTATCAAGAGCTCTTGATTTTATCCGTCGCCCCAACTCTTAAGATATTTTTTCCATGAAAAAAAAAAAAATACTATTTATATATTTTAAATAAAGTATATATTTTATATTCTATTTATTTTAAATTAAAATAAAATTTGTTTTTTTAAAAAAAAATGAATAAAATGTATGTTATACCTTCTAAGTAAATAATATTGTTCTGCCAAAATATTATTATTATTATTTTATTATTTGATCGGATCTGTGCACTCCCATGTAAGGGGAGTTTTGTAGCTAGGGCTAACTTCTGAGATATCACTTTTTGTCTTGACTTTGAAACCATATCAAAGGAGTATTGTAGGTAGGGCTAACTTCCGAAATAATGCTCCTTGTCTCCACTTGAAACTCTACTTTCAGTCTGACAAAATTTTAATTAAACATTCCATCACTTCATAGAAACTATTATGTTGAATCGTTGTCACTAATAATTAATTTTAAAAATTCATGTTTTTAGAAAGATATATGCAATTAATTTACTTAAATTGTAAAGACACAACGCCCGCTGATCTCAATTGTGACTCGGTTCAATCAGCAGACTTTCTGTCATCTCGAACGTGATTCGGCCCAACCTGGTTTCTTAATTGTAACTCAGTCCAATCGGCCGACCTCCCACCATTTCGAAAGTGACTCAATCCAACCCGGTCTCTCGATTGTGAGTTAGCCCAACCAGCAGACCTCAAGCTCGAGCTTTTAGAAAGATATAAGCAACCAGTTCACTTAAAATGTACAAACATAATGTTCACAGGTTTTGATTGTGAATCAGCCCGACCAGCCGACCTCTTGTCATTTCGAACGTGACTCGGTCCAACTCGGTCTCTAGATTGTGACTCAGTCCAACCAAGTCGTCATAGGGTAGGATGCTAGCCTTTTTAATTCAACAATCTTCCTCCAAATATCTGCACAAATTCACAGAATGCGAAAATCCAACTTGTGACCTTTCACTATGATACTACTTGTCAGATAGTTGGCGTTAACCATTAATCCCGAAAATCAACCGTCCCTATGCAAGTGGCAAAGGACTTGGTTGTTGATACCCGTGACCCGAGTATCAACATTTTCAGCTAAGTTTATTTCAAAAATAAACGAAGCGGGTAGCATCCTACCTTTCTCTCTCAAAAAAAAAAAAAAAAAAAAAAAATCATTAATCCCGAAAGCTCGGGCTTTTAAAAGATGTAACAAATTTACTTAAAACGTATAGACATAATGCACACAGGTTTCGATTATGATTCGATCCAATCAGCCTCACGTCACTTCAAACATAACTTGGCCCAATCTAATCTCTCGTCATTTCGAACATAACTCGATTCAACCTAAACTCTCGTCACAGAATAGAATATTGGTCCTTTAAACCAACATACTCTGCCATAAAAATATCATCATAAAAAATTTAATATTTTGATATTACAAACACTAAACTAGCATCCAACATAAACTTTAAAGACTAAGTGCCCTTAAAGACTAAGTGCCCGTTTGAAAAATCTTCAAAATAGGATTTTAAATTATTTTACTCTGTTTTTAAAAAATTTTATTTTTTTATTAATTAGCCCGTTTCGATGGCCCAACAAAATAAAAGAATACAACGTATTATTAATTTTTCGGAATATTTTTAGAGGAAAAAAAAAAGGGCATAGCTGGGCGAAATTTTTTTTCCCATTTCGCGTATGACTTCTCCCTAGCCCTCTTTCGCATTTCGTACCTCTTTAAAGAATTAAAATTTAAAATAAAATTTAAAAATTTAAAATTTAAAATTTAAAATTTAAAATTTAAAATTTAAAATTTAAAATAAAAATTTAAAATTTAAAATTTAAAATTTAAAACTAAAAAATTAAAAAATTTAAAAATAAAATCTAAACTTAAATTTTAAAATTTGAAATTTAAAATTCTAAATTGTAAAATTAAAATATATTATTTTAAAATAATAAAATTTTATGTTTAAAACTTAAAATTAATATTATAAACTTTTAAATTTTAAATTTTAAAGTTTGAAATTTTATATTTGAAATGTTATATTTTAAATTTTGAAAATTTAAATTTTAAAATTAAATTTTAAATTTTAAATTTTAATTTTTTAATTTTAAAATTGAAATTTAAAATTTAAAATTTTACATTCAAATTTTAAAATTTTAAAATTCAAATTCAATTTTGAAATTTGTAAATTTGATATTTAAATCATGGATTTTAAAACTTTAAAATTAAAAATTAAAAATTTATAATTTTAAATTTTAATTATTGTATTGAAAGTTTAAATTTAAAATAGAGTATTTTTTAAAATTCACAATACAAACAATAAAATATAAAATAATATTTTTATAGAGTATTAAATTTTTAAATATATTAAATATATTATAAAATGAAATTTTATTTTATTTTTTAATAATTATCCAACTGGCTCTAAATTTTAATTAATCCAACTCTCAATTGAAAAAAATACTAAAAAAAAAAAAGGCTAAATTACAGAAAACCCCCCTCTAATATCCCGCTTTTCCACTTTACCCCCCTGTCATTTAAAAGTCGACAATCTGCCCCCTCGTAATTACCGAATTGTGCAATAACCCCCCGCCGTCAGTTGACCGTCAGTTTTTTTTAAAATATAATTTCATATACCCAAAATACCCTTGAAAAATATCCCTTAAAAAAAAAAAAAAAAAGAAAGAAAAACTTCGGAATAGAAAAAAAAAAAAAAAAAAAAGAGGAGGGCATAATGGTCATTTTACCCCATCTGTTAACGGTGTTGCCCCCTAAAGACATTTCTGAAATTACGAGGGGGCAGATTGTCGACTTTTAAATGACAGGGGGGTAAAGTGAAAAAGCGGAATATTAAAAGGAGGTTTTCTGTAATTTAGCCAAAAAAAAAAAAAAGATGATAAGAAAAGCAAATGTTGAAACTTAAACTTTACGTCTCTGTCCAGGAATGAATGCTTAACTTTACATGGCTATCCACTATATGAAATATGAAGCACCGTGTGAACGCTCTTTTCCGTGACAATCATGTTTTTTTTTTTTTTTTTTTTTTTTTTTTTTTTTCACTCTGAGGTAAAATATATTAGGGTAAAATGTAGAATTCTACTGAACTTTACCTTTTTTTTTTTTATTTTTTTTTTTCACAAATAAAAGTCTAAATTATTAATTTTAAAAAATATATTTTCTAGACTTTATCAACTAGTTTAATTAATATGAGCTAGACTACTGTACTTTCTAAATAGTAGAGATCTCTGTATTTGTAAGTTGACTCTTTTTTTAATAATGGGATATCCGATTCAGAAATTAATTCTATTATACATAATGTACAGTATTAAAATTATCTATAAATTAAATTTTATAATTTTTTTGATTCAGTTGAATAGACTCAAAATAAATGACTAAAAATAAAATTTTCATAAAGAATTTAAATTTCAAATTAAAATTATTAATCTTACTCTTGATGGTAAATAAATTTTTTTATTAAAATTTTTTCTAATTTGAATTATTGTATACCGTTAAACTTATAAACAAGCAATATCGATTATTAAAATAAATTTTTTTTTGAAATATTTTGATCACTAGGTAAATAATTTTGAAAAATTATGAAATTTAATTTCTAAATAGTTCTAATAGCGTAAATTATGTCTAAAGAAACTGTTCATCGAATCGAATATTTTATCATCGAAAATAAATTATAAACACAGAGATATCCGTGCTTTCGAAAGTACCGAGACGCACTCAGTTTAATATATCTCTATTCTTAATTTAACTAATTAATTACACAATCATTTTTTGTCATATATAGTTGCATATAGTTTTATAAAACTTTATACTACAAACAATTTTATTTTTTTTGCATTCTAACTTGTAAAAAAAAAAAATAGAAATTAAAGTTTGGATCAATCTATTCTTCACTCACCATGCTTAATTATTAAAAAAAAAAATTCTTAAATTTTTTTTATATATATTTTTTTCGAAGAGCCGAACAATCTCTTAAAAAAAATAGATCTATTAAATTATTTAATAAAATTTAAAAAATATAATCATAAAAATAAAAAAAAATTATATATTTATTTACAAAATAGTTAAATTTCAGAAGGTCGATCTCCATGCAACTTACCCTGTATGTACTACCATCATTAATTCCTCTAAATTATATGGCTAATAGGTCTAAGAAAGTTGCTGAGATGACCAACCCAAAGACCCCACAACCACGTCGTCACCGTATGAAAAAATAAAAAATAAAAAAATCTAATTCGCATAAAATATTTATTATTTTTATATTTTTACAAAAACATATTATCATATTGAATATTACATATTCGCTCGGAAGTTTTAATAAACTGATCAAAATATTATTATTTTTATTTTACTCATTTGTTTTTCTTTTCCAGCTCGCGGATTCATCTTCCTCCTTACATTTCTTTCTCTCCTTTTTCTTATGCTTTCTCTTTTTTCCCTTGTGACGCCCCACTTTTCAGGGGGTCATCTATTCTATAACTACTCGAACTCTAGCACGCTTAACTCTCTTAACTTCTTGGGCCTTACTGCCATTCAAAATACTATAGTCGGGTTAATTAAGAGATTTAGTCATATTATATCATTTATATATAAGACTAATTCAAATTCCGAGGGTGTCATATTTTTCTCCTCTTTAAGCCCTAACGTCCACGTCATGCTCAAAGACACTCACAAGCACCAGGCGATGTGAGATTTGTCTCGCTAGCCTTAGCCGACCTTGTGGGGAGCTACACTCCACCCACAATGGTCATTAATTAGCCGAGGAGTCTCGCTCTACCCGCTATATAACCGTAGCTCAGCTGAGACTCATCTCACATTTTCGGCTGGTGAAATGGCTCTGATACCAACTGTAACACCCCACTTTCCACGGGGTCACCCATTCTAGAACTACTCTAACTCTAACACGCTTAACTCTCTTAATCTCTTAGGCTTTACTACCACCCAAAATACTATAGTCGGGTTAAGATATTTAGTCCTATTATATCATTTATATATAGAACTAATCCAAATTCCGAGGGTATCACACCCCTCCTTCTTCACCACCCCCACATTGATGCTGCGCTCTGCTCTCTTATCTCACGCACATCTCCGCCAATGTCGGCTCGAATATGGCATAGATCGTGAAGGTGATGCTACAGCAAAGCTCATGGTCGTGGATGGCGACGGCGACTAGGATGCTGCAGGATTTGAAGACAACAGGGACAGAAAACGTGTTGGGCGGGGGCGGTGACTATGGCAGAGGGCAATGGAGGGAGCGCGATAGCTAAACAAATATACAGAGAATGAAAGATGTAGTGTTTTGTAGCTCAGTAGCTGAGTCCGCATACAGTGTGGGTAGCTGGTCGATACGTCTGTATAGTATCGGATGAAGTCGGAGTTATTTTGGCATGAAATGGATGCGAAAATGAACTCGAAACATCGAAAACTGTTAGAACTGAAGTTTTAGAAACTTGCAGATGCTTAGAAGATCCTTTGGGTGCCCAGATGTACTGTGCAATTTTGATGTGATTTCGGACCTTACCTTTCCATTCGCCTAATCTTACTGTAGCAGTTCGAAAGTATGTTGGTGAGATTTGACCGTTGGATCAACACTTGTTCAGTGACTCATCGAAGTTTCGAGCATAGGGTTTTGGACGCCCCAAAACTTCTGGGCAGAGTTACCACATATTTGGGTTGCTCAGTGGGCGCCCATTCTTCGTTCGAACGATGTTTCGAGGCTTTTTCGAACGCCTGAAGGTGGTTCCGAGCGCTTGAAATGTGCGATTTCTGTTGGGAATAGGTTAGTTCTGTTTTGTTCGAGGGCTTATTTTACTCTCTTTTTTCTATAAATAACTTCTTTACAGCGGGGCATTGGACTGTGAATTTGGCTGCAATTCGTGGTAGAGGAGATGAGTAGAGCTTGTTTGATACCTTCTCCCAGCTGGATTGTGAGGTAAGTTGGTTGAATTTAGATTTTTGTTGGATTTTTAAAGTCGAAATAGAGTTTCGTTAGATTTTTTATTTAGATTTTTCTAACAGAGTTGTTGAAATTTGGGGGTTTTGTTGATATTTCCTGCTAGTTTTGTTGACATTTCCGTAGAGCTTCGCTTCATTTCGTTGTTGCAAATGAGATGGATTAAAATTACTAAAAATGACAAATTCCTCTTTTATGTCTATGAAATCTCTGAATGCTTATTATTAGCTGCTAAAATTTGAATTTAACAGTGAGGAATTACGAATGTTCATATGATTTTCCTATTTTCTGTTATTGTTCTTGCTTAACCTGCATGTAGGAGATGTAATTATATTGGAAACTAAACAATGATCATATTAAACCTACATTATACAGCTATTTCCACATATTTCGTTTCACTGTTAACATCAATTTTTGCATGCTTTATGCCAGGGTTATTGGGTGTTAACTATTTGGGGATAGTGTAGGATCATTTTACACTTAGACTCAGGGGCAGAGACTATTGGTATATTAGTTGGTAGATTGATTAGTGTATTTATTTTGGCGTGGGTGATACAGTGGTTCCGGATCGTTGTGTTACACACCAGATTGTGTTGAGGGCACATGGATAATATGATATATGATCTGGTTGATCATCTGCATTGACTGCAGTTTGCATGAGCCGTATTTGAGCTCGATAGAGATAGCGATGTATACTCGATGGGATCGCGCCCCTTGAGTGTTGCTCTAGAATTTGGCTTTTAGTGTTGTTGTCGCAGCAGCCCTAGAGGGCGACCTACATATGAACGATGTCACGCTCCGAGACCACCAATTTGGTCGGTTCGGGTACACCAACAGACTCGCCAATCGGGCATGACCTCTCCCTAGCCGAAAGGAACGACGATCATCTCTATCATACATATACACAACGAGATATATAAATATTAAAGTAAAACAAAACCGAACAATCAACTTTAAATATAATTACAATTGTATAAAGTACTGTAAAGTATTAGAATGAATATTAATACATTGTTTATTACTGTTATGACAAAAGCAGAAAAGATCTAGTTCGTTGGGCACGAAAATACCAAAAGAGAATCGAAAAATAAAGAAGAAAAATAAAGCACACAATATTTACGTGGTTCGGCCACTGGCCTACGTCCACAGGCGAAGACGGAGCAAAAACTTTATTACTGTCGAAGGCGAAGTACAAAAATAAATCTCTCTCTGAAAACACGAAGCACCAAATACACGCGATATACCCCAAAAGGAAAACCAAATTAATTAGAGCTCCAAAGTGCAACATGCACCGCTACTCTCTACCGCACGTAGCCTTTAATTAGCACATCACTAATTATAGCTCCAAAAGAAAAATGCTCTGCATGCTCTCTGTAATGCTGCCGCGGCTGTGACGATAGGCGGCTACTTCATGACGACCCACGCTTTGTGATGACCCACACCCAAGGAACAAGGGAATAACTTGAATCTAAATGAGAGCTTGATCTCCTCTCATGAAGCCGTAGCACGTATATATAATATAGGGCTCCGAACTAGAATTTAATTAGACTCTAATTTAATTCTAGTTGAATTAGACTCCTACTAACAATCCAAATAGTTCAAAACAAATCCAAATTATATCTTATCCTAATTAGATTAGGATTTAATATTAATTTTTATAACTATAAATTTAAACCAAATTATAACAATCTCCACCTTGATTTAATTTATAGTTGTTAGTAGTTGTGCTGAGCCCGTCAGAAAAAACTCCACCTTGACTTGAATTTCCATCTTCTCCACTAAAACCTCAAAGAGGTTCTCAAGTGCTGCTGCACACACCAACCAAGTTCATGCAATGCTTGAACTTAGTTACCGAAAGAGACTTAGTCAGCATATCCGCTGGATTGTCTGTCGTACCTATTTTCTTCACGATAATAACACCCTGTGCTATCACATCACGAACAAAATGATACATGATATCAATATGTTTTGTTCTCTCATGAAACATTTGATCTTTAGAAAGATATATAGCACTCTGGCTGTCACAATGAACGATAATAGTCTCCTGACTAGAAGTAAGCTCTTCATATAAGCCTCTCAACCAAATAGCTTCTTTTACAGCCTTCGTTATAGCAATATATTCTGCCTCAGTGGTGGATAAAGCAACAATAGGCTGCAAAGTAGCTTTCCAACTAATAGAACAACCACCAAGAGTAAACACATATCCTGTAAGTGATCTCCGTCTGTCCAAATCGCCTGCAAAGTCTGAATCAACAAAACCAACTAAAGTGTCATCGGATCTCCCAAACTCTAGATGTATATCAAAAGTTCCTCTTAAGTATATGAGAATCCACTTCACAGCCTGCCAATGTGTCTTGCCGGGATTAGCCATGTATCTACTCACAACACTGACTGCATGTGAAATATCTGGACGAGTGCAGACCATTGCATACATAAGACTTCAAACTGCACTAGAATAGGAAACATGGGACATAAACCTCTTATCTTCAACTGATTGTGGTGACAAAACAGCTGAAAGCCTAAAATGAGCAACAAGCGGAGTACTTACGGGCTTAGCATTTTTCATTCCAAAACGCTCCAAAACTTTCTCAATAAATTTCATCTGAGTCAAATACAATTTCCCGGACTTTCGGTCTCTAAGAATCTCTATACCGAGAATCTTTTTAGCTGCTCCCAAGTTTTTCATCTCAAATTCGTAACTTAGTTGTGTTTTTAACTTGTTAATTTCAGACATGTCTTTTGAAGCAATAAGCATATCCTCAACATAAAGCAGCAAATAAATGAAAATATCATTATTAAGCTTCCTAAAATAAACACAACTATCTCGCTTACTCCTTGAATAGCCACAACCAACCATAAACGAGTCAAATCGCTTATACCACTGCCGGGGAGACTGTTTTAAGCCATATAATGATTTCTTTAATAAGCAGACATGATCTTCCTTACCATGAATAACAAAACCCTCAGGCTATCGCATATAAATTTGTTCTTCAAGCTCGCCATGCAAGAAAGCTGTCTTCACATCCAGTTGCTCCAACTCCATGTCATGAGTAGCAACTAAGGAGAGCAACATACGAATAGAGCTATGTTTAACAACAGGTGAGAAAATATCATTAAAATCAACACCCTCTATCTGACTATAGCCCTTTGCGACCAATCTTGCCTTATATCGAGCATCTTCAAAACCTGGGGTACCTTCTTTCCTTTTGAAGATCCATTTGCAACCGACGATTTTCTTTCCTTCTGGTGATTTCACCAAATCCCATGTGTGGTTCTTATGAAGAGATTCTATCTCTTCATTCATTACAACTAGCCACCTGTCAGAGTCAGTACTTGAAATAGCTTATATATATGTGGAAGGCTCACCAGCATCAACTGTCTCCGTAGCCACTGATGGCCACTATGTCTGTATATCGTTGTGGAGGTTTTATCTGCCTTCTCTCTCTACCTGTAGCAATACTATATTACTCTTGCGTCGGAGTTTTTTTTGCTTCGGAGTTGTCATGTACCTGCACTGGATTAGAAATAGGACCTTTCTGCAAAGATACTGAGTTATCATTCTCAAGCTCTACCTGCTTCTTAGCATCATTCGCTTTCTCTAAAAAAGAAGATTCCAATTTTGGGTGAAGCATAGCAGATTAATCAAAAGTAACATCCCTACTGATAAGAAATTTAGATGCTTTAGGATTAGGGTACCACAATCGATAGCCCTTCACCCCAGATGCATAGCCTAGAAAAATACATTTTAGAGCTCTAGGTTCTAATTTACCATTATTAACATGAGCATATGCAGGGCATCCAAATACTCGTAAAGTAGAATAATCAGCAGGTTTACCAGACCATACCTCTTCTGGAGTCTTACACTCAATGGCTGTATGCGGAGAACGATTCACCAAATAAGAAGCAGTAGAAATTGCCTCTGCCCAAAAGTCCTTTGATAAACCAGCATTCAAGAGCATACAACGTGCTCTTTCTAAGAGAGTCCTATTCATACGTTCCGCCACTCCATTCTGCTGCGGAGTATGTCTGACTGTTCTGTGACGAACAATACCCTCATTTTTACAAAATTCATCAAACTCAATTCAACAGAATTCTAAACCATTATCTGTTCGAAGTCGCTTAATCTTCTTCCCGGTCTGATTTTCAATCATAGCCTTCAATTGTTTAAAGTGCTTAAACACCTCATCTTTGTGCTTTAACATAAACACCCAAACTTTTCTGGAATAATCGTCGATAAAGGAAAGAATATATCGAGCACCACCTTTAGACGGAACACGTGAGGGCCCCCAAAGATCGAAATGAATATAATCCAAAGTACCTTTCGTTTTGTGAATTATAGTACTGAACTTTACCCGTTTCTGCTTGCCAAATACACAATGTTCACAAAACTCCAATTTTCCTATACTCTGGCCATATATGAGACCTCTCTTACTTAATTCAATCATTCCGCTCGCTCATGTGCCCTAAACACATGTGCCATAATTTTGTAATTTCAAAATCCGAAACGGAAGATGAGGAAGTAACCGCAGAACCGGTGACAGTAGATCCTTGCAATATATATAGGTTTTCAACCATCTTGGCTTTCATCAGAACAAGAGCATCTCTGCTAATTGTCATAACTCCACCTTCAGCAGTGTACTTGTATCCATTAGCATCAAGGAGACCTAACGAAATAAGATTTTTCTTCAAATCCGGAACATGCCGAACATTTGATAGAGTCCTCACCATGCCGTCATGCATCTTAATTCGTACTGTTCCTATCCCAATAGTTTTGCATGAAGAATCATTACCCATCAAAACCACTTCACCTTTAACAGATTCATATGTGGAAAACCAATCCCGACTGGGACACATATGATAGGAGCAAGCCGCATCCATGATCCAATTATTACTAAGTTTATTTTGATCAGACATTGTGAGAACATATTCCGAACTTTTAGAACTGCCATCAGCAACGCTAGCCTCTGCTGGGTTCTCATTTTTCTGTTCTTGTTTATCTTTATTCCTTTTCTTTAGCTTAAAGCATTCGGATTTGATATGACATTTCTTCTTACAAAAATGACATACCAAGTTCCTATGTCGTGACTTCGACCTTGATTTATGTCTACTGGTGGTAAAACCCTTTTCTTTGGGCCTCCTTCTTGCAACAAGACCTTCTACAGTACCTTCACTCAAATTACCATTAATCTGCCAATCAATCTGTTCTTTTGAATGTAGAGACAACTTGACATCTTCAATAGATAGGGTATCTCTGCCCAAAAAGAAATGTTTCTCTAAAGTGCTTGTACGAGGGAGGTAAAGAACATAACAATAAAAGGGCTTCATCTTCTTCCTCAATTTTTACATCTATTAATCGTAAATCCCTAATAATCGAATTAAATTCATCAAGATGAGATTTGATAGATGTACCTTCCGACATGCGTAGCATAAATAACCGATGCTTCAAATATAATTTATTTGTTAGAGATTTCGTCATATAAAGAGACTCGAGTTTCAACCATAGAGCCGCGGTGGTCTTCTCATTCAGAACTTCACGTAGAACCTCATTGGAGAGACATAACTGAATCGCCGTAAGAGCTTTGGCATCCAAATCCTCCTTCTGCTACTCTGTCAATATGCTGGACATCTTCTTTTTCCCCAACAGCGCCTTTTGCAACCCCTGTTGCATCAGAACTGCGCACATCTTAACTTGCCACAGTTCGAAGCTGCTGGAGCGATCAAATTTTTCGATCTCAAATTTTGTAGACATCTTGAACACCCAAACGAACAATCCGGCTTCGATACTAGTTTGTTATGACAAAAGTGGAAAAGATTTAGTTCGTTGGGTACGAAAATACCAAAAGAGAATCGAAAAATAGAGAAGAAAAATGAAGCACACAATATTTACGTGGTTTGACCACTGGCCTACATCCACGGACGAAGACGGAGCAAAAACTTTATTACTGTCGAATGCGAAGTACAGAAAGAAATCTCTCTCTGAAAACACGAAGCACCAAATACACACGATATACCCCAAAAGGAAAACCAAATTAATTAGAGCTCCAAAGTGCAACATGCACCGCTACTCTCTACCGCGCGTAGCCTTTAATTAGCACATCACTAATTATAGCTCCAAAAGAAAAAAGCTATGCTTGCTCTTTGTAATGCTGCCGCGGCTGTGACGATAGGCGGCTGCTTCGTGACGACCCACACCCAAGGAACAAGGGAATAACTTGAATCTAAATGAGAGCTTGATTTCCTCTCATGAAGCCGTAACACGTATATATAATATAGGACTCCGAACTAGAATTTAATTAGACTCTAATTTAATTCTAGTTGAATTAGACTCCTACTAACAATCCAAATAGTTCAAAATAAATCCAAATTATATCTTATCCTAATTAGATTAGGATTTAATATTAATTTAGATAACTATAAATTTAAACCAAATTATAAAAATTACAATTTTTTCTTTTCCTCTCTCAAAATACAATATTCACTCTATACCAAAATGGTACCACACTAGACCTTCTAGGTCTGCTATTCTGCTGGGCCCTTGCCCCTGTCACGTGCCCCACCGGCGACAGCTGAATCTGCAAAAACATATGAAAACCATCGGGTGTGAGAATTACAAATAGTTTCTAGTGGGTTCATCCACTGAGAAACATGCATACACCACTTGGTTCAATGGGAATATTAGTAGCAAGATAATAATTGACAACGGTAAATTCTACACTAGTATGCAAGTATAATTAATACTTCTACACTACTAGTCCATACACATGTACCACTATGATACTAAGGCACGCCACACTAGGCTACTATGCCAACCCGGTCAGTATGCCGCTACACAATGGTTATAACTAATCCGACCACACCCGATCACTCTAATCATATTATGATTTAGGTTTCATAGCTATGTCTCGTAGAGAGTCGACTTATACGCAGAACTCTCCCTACTTGGCGGTTGCTTGTCCTCATTTAGAGCAATTCTCATGAAGAGTTGATTTATGGGCTTATCCTTATCCAACTTGGTCATAAATGTTTAAAGCACTTAGATACTCATTCACAAAAGAAGTCGAAATATACTCGTAACCCTCCTCAGAGAGTCGAAATATACTCGTAACCCTCCCGTTGCCACTAGACAATTCCAGATGGTCTTATTATCTTTAGTTTTCTCTTTTACCCTAAATTTATAGCTCTAGGATAATTAGGATGTCCCAAGGACACCCCTTTACATTTGAATTCTCTTGTTTACTCATTTTATACTTTTGACCTTGAGTTCATGACCCTAGGGTTCAAGATGCCCAAAGGACACCAACTAGCTCATGCCACACTAACCTAAAATTCATTGACTCTATGTTGTCATCTTGATTCATAACTCTATATTCTCACCTTAGGTTTTTCCTAGATTATTGCCACATATTATAAATCTAGATTTTCTTCCTAAGTTAGATGCAATTCATAAGTTAATCTACAACTAGATTTTCTTGCTCATACACCCAAGACTAAACCTTGATTAACCCCTTTTACACTACTTAGGGCGAAACCCCAATTTTCTCATGTACAACATGCTTCAAAAGCCTCTAATACTTACAAATAATGCTTTCAGATCAAATAAACATAAGAATAAGAGATAGTTCGTCCTTTTTGGTGAAATCCACCACCTTAGATTGCCTTTTGTAAGAGAGATGTGGTTGATCACTTAAACATTCAAGAAAACTCCTAAAAGGGTGTAAAAAATTCATAAGAGACCCCAAAATCTCCTTTAAACACCAAAAATTAAAATCCTAGATTTACTCTACTCACCTCTCTCAAAATTTTAGCCAAATGAAAAAGATTCCTTTTTTCTCCAAAAACTTCCTTATGGAGCTTCCCTACCTTTTTCTTGCTTTGGTGGAGATCAAAACCCCAGCCAAAGCCCTCGTACTATACGTTTTCCCTTCCCCCAGCTTTTTTTTCTTCTTCTTCTGGTAAAGAACAAAAAAATAAAAAGGAAAGAGATGGATGAGAGAGAGAGAGAGAGAGAGAGAGAGAGAGAGAGAGAGAGGGAATGGGAAAGTGGGTGTGGTCAGGGGGTAGGTAGGCTTTTCAGAGGATTGCAACATTTACAACTTGACCCAAAATTAATTTTTCTTATTTACAGCTCTATCTTTATTAGTCACTGTCGGTTTCGGGCGCCCGCGAGTTGTTTCGGGCATCCGAAACATTGTAGCTATAGTGTTGCACGGCTCCAAGGGCGATCGTAGAGGATTTTGGGCATCCGAAATCTCACGCGCATGTCTGCGATCTTGAATTTTTTTTTTTTTTTCCCAAACAGCGCACAGTTTCTAGCGCTCTCGGGTTGAGAATCCTCAAGTACGGATCGGGCGCCCTCCATGCGCCCACACAACGCCTTTCGGGCTCCCGCAAGGCATTTCAGGCATCCGAAAATACTTGTGAACAATTTTCCAACTCTCGGGTTGAGAGCCCGCTTCTTTCTCCCGGGCACCTTCCTAGAGCCCGATAGTATGGCCAGGTGTTCGAAACATCTTGCGGGCGCCTAAAAAATCTCTGAAGCTCTAGACTTCGGCGTCGCCCCTTTTCCGACTCTATTTTGATTCGAACTCGATCTGATTCAAACCAAAGTTACTCAGACTCTTTCAATCACGTTTTTAAACGTGTCCAATGTGCTTTATTCTCGCTTTGCTAATTTAGCGAAAAATGGTGCACCACAAACGTCCACGTGAAAAGGTGGTGTCGTGACAGTAGGTAGGCGTAAGCTTGACCGGACCCTTGATGCGGTCGGTGAGATTGGGTAATAATAATTGTGAGCACCCGATAGTTAGTTAAAACATACATATAAATTCATCAGTTTTCTCTTGAGCATCTGTAGTATAGAAACATAGTAGCTATGAAATTTCATTCCAGCTTGCATATTTATTCTGTTGTTTAGTTGATTATCTATTTCTTGTATGCCTCTAGTATACATAGTGAATAGTGTTGGCTATTTATTTATAGGTTAAAATAGGCCCAACTTCCTGCCCCGTGACAATAGGCTCAGAAGACTAATAAGTTGAGTTGGGTGAGCCCAATAAGTTGAGTGGGGCTGCGGTCCACAATAGACCTAACGGCAAGAGGCCCAACAATAGACCTAATGTCCAGGTGGGTTGAGTCCGGTCGAGACCCGTGGGCGTTGTGTCTGTACGCTTTAAGTGAATTGGTTGCGTATTTCTAACAGCTCGAGCTTTTGGGATTAATGGTTAGCGCTAACGATCCGACAGATAGATCGTTGTCATCGACGATGGTACCTACTGAGAACTACTTGTTTAGTAGTTCTCAAGTCCTTTGTTGTTGATCTTTTTATAAAGCCTTCTGTATTTGTTGTTGCATTTGATTAAGATAAGGGGATTGCGGGTTAGTTTTGTCTCCTTTTCCCATACCAACTTTGCTAGCATAAGTCCCAACAGAGGCTAACTTTTCGTGACAGCGTATTCTACATATTAAATTGGCGAGGTCGATTTTATTGTATTTTATTTTCTGCTATCTGAGAGGTGTAAATATATTTTGGATGTGATATATGTACAGTATGGCTTTAGTTATGGTAGTTATTTTTTTTCTAGCTCTAGCATAGGCTAGTTATAGCCTCTAGGACTGCTTGTACATGTTGTTTTTGCATGTTAGATAATTCATATATATATATATATATATATAAAGCTTTTTGTGTATGCAGCGAATTTATTGGCAAGCCCGATTTTTGTTGTAACTTGGGACATAACAAAAAAAAAAAAAAAAGAATAAGAAAAATAAAAAATAAAAAAAAATAAAGAAAAAGAGTGCAACCTATTCTTTTCGATATACACATGCCCTGAGGGTTTATAAAGGAGATTTTGGATTTTAGAATAGCAGATTTAAAAACTGAGATATATTTGAAAGATAAATATTTCTCAAGATTAAAATTAAATTACACTTTTGGTCCCAAAAAAAAAAGTGAAATTTCAGTTATCGGCCTTTAATTCATTATGACTTTTGATTCAAATTTAAAGCGTGTGACAATTTAGTCCTCATACTTTAATTAGTTATAATTTCTACTTTGAATTATGAAGTATGTCACATTTTAGTTCTCAAATTTGCTGCATTATAGCAATATCCAACTTGAAGATGAGACTACATCATTTCGATATTAGTAATTCATCAATATTTATTTTTTAAAAAAATTATATTGTGAAATTTAATTGCAAAATTTTAAAAAATTTAAGAACTAAAATATCACATATCTCATGGTTCGGGCTAGAAATTAATTAAAGTTTGAAGACTAAACTGTTACGCACCTTATAATTTGTGTAAAAAATTATAACGAATTAAAGTTCAAGAACTAAAATGTCACACTATTTAAGAACAAAAAAAATATAATTTAATTTTGAGAATATATAAAAAGTCTAGGCGTTACGGACACGGATACAGAAATGGAACACAGGACGCGATTCAGGCGTGGTCATTGAGCAACTTTTAAAAATTTAGAACAGCGACACGACATGGGACCGCTAATAAGATCGATATAGTATTATTAATATAATAATATATATTTATTATATATAAAATATTAATTTTATTAAAATATTATTATATTTTCATATAAATAGAAATTGACATTGATAAAATTTTTATTGATAATTTATATATTTTAAGGAAAGAAATATCACACCATACATAATTTATTTATATTATTCAAAAAAATATATTTGTATTCATTAAAAGATCAAAAATTTTATTATATAAAATAAAATAATATAAAGTGTATAATTTTTTAATAGGCTAAAATACAGAAAATTTTCTTATAAATACTCGCTTTTTCACTTCTTCTCCTAATTTTCAAAAACCTATACTTTACCCCCTTAAAATATCAGAAAATATTTTCAAAGGTTACGGTGTTAATAAAGATGATGAAATAATCATATTGTCCTCGGTTGTTCTATAAAGAAAAAAAATTAATTTTTAATGTATTTTTGTCGTTTTAAAAATATTTTCGGTATAAATTATAAGAAATTGACGGAATATTAAGGGAATCCTGACGGAGGGGACTAAATGCATCAACTTGAATTTTTAAGAGAATAAAATATAAATTTTTAAAAGTAAAAAAAAATAATAAATAAATATACAGATATTTATATAGAGTTTTATATAATTTAACCTTTTTAATAAAATGTGCTATAAATTCGTGTTGAATCAATGTTAACAGTGTGCACGCGTTGGACAAAAAAAAACTAATATAAAGGCACGATATTTATAGAAGTAGTGCTACTACACATATACCCCAAAATGGAGTGTATGATGCACATCCCATTCATCCAAGGGTGAAATTTTTTTTTTCTGGTCACTTCGATGTGATCAGCAAAATTCACCCAATTCTTGAATAGATGAAATGTAAAATATACACTCCGTTCAAAATGCATAAAAAGTATTTCACTTATTGAAAAATTCGTAATACACGATAAGAAATTGGCTCTATAATATAAGCGCACATATATATATATATATATATATATATATATATATATATATATATGTAAATTCTGAATCTTGGAGTGATAAAGTTGTAATATTCCCGCCACAAAGTAGGAAGAAATGGAGGGTGTCAAGGTACCGTTCCAGGTCGGCGAAAAGGTGGGGGCAGCGTACGTCATGTCTTGCGCAACCAAACCTGCGTCGTTTTATTATTATTATTATAACTTTTATTTCGGATGCGATGTTCAAAAACGATATAATGAGGAAGGGTAGGAATTAATTACTTCCCTCGTGTGGTGTTTCGTACGCACTAAATAATATATATATATATTTTTTTTTTGTCTAAAAAAAAAAAGTCACTTTTAGCTCAAAACTAATTATCACCTGGATCCAATGTTGTTTTTTTTTTTTTTTTACTTTAATAAGTGTTTTACATGTGCAGAAGCAATATTATTTATATATTTCTAAAATTTTATTTAGTTTCGAAATAAATAAAAAATAATAAAAATTATTTTTATTATTTTATCAAACAGTATAAAAAATAATAAAAATAATTATTTTATATAATTCTAAAATAATTCAAAAATAATTATTTTATTATTTTCGAAAAATTAAATTATTCTCATGTAATAGTTATTTTATTAAAAATAATTAAAATAATATAAAAATATGGTCATATTATATATATATATAATTTTACAAGTTATTGGTGCTATCAAATTTTCTACCCTTAGATCAACTCCTTTGATTATTTTCATCCGTTAGATTTTACTATTTCTGTCT
The DNA here is from genome assembly GCA_029168755.2 of Tillandsia fasciculata. Classification (NCBI taxonomy): domain Eukaryota; kingdom Viridiplantae; phylum Streptophyta; class Magnoliopsida; order Poales; family Bromeliaceae; genus Tillandsia; species Tillandsia fasciculata. The sequence goes on along the minus strand of CM054951.1, from coordinate 3,121,074 downwards.
ATTAAACCCAAGGTGCCCACTATCATCTCAACCACACATTTTTTAATCTAATGGTTAAAAATTTAATAGCACCAATGACTTGTAACTATTAATAATATTCCAGCCTAACTCTTTATATTATATATTATTTTAAAATATATTTTATAATAAAAAATAAAATATTATATAAAATAATAAATATATTAAATATATAATATTTATATATTTAATTATTATATAATATAATATAATATTTATATATTATATAATATATAATATTTATATAAATATATAATATAAGGTATTGCTAGAGCAGGAGGACTAGTTCTTACACCACACCTATTAGATAGATGAGTGTAAGATGTACGCTCTCTTTTTGAATGTAAAAATAGTATTTTTCCATCCGTATTATATTATTAAAAAATTAAAAAATAAATTATCCATTATTAATAATATATAAATAGAAAAATATATTATTACTATTTTTAATTATTCTGAATGTATTTTTATATTATAAAAACGATATATAGTTTTATTGATAATACCATCAAATTTTTTTTAATTAATTTATTAATAAAAAATAGTGATAAATAAATTAGTTTTTTAGAAACTATAAAATTAATCATATGCCAATAGCCAGAAATTTTTTTTAAAAAAAATTAATAATTATTTTTTTACATACAATAATAAACAAAAATATAAATAACTAAAAATATATAATAATTAATAAGAAAAATACATTTTTATATATTGTAACATCTTAAAACAACTACTATTCATATAAACAAAAAAGAAAATGAAAAATAAATTTATAATTATAAAAATATAAATAATTAATAAATTATTTTACTTGTTGACCCCACTTCACCTAGGTAGCTTAGATACACCGCTGTCTTTGACGAACTCAAAAATTTACTGATTTGATATCACACATTAATTAGTATAAAATAAATATTATTAATGTTTCAAAAATTTAAGCTCTAAAAAATCTATACATTTTGTATTTTATATTTGACACAGTAGTATTAATTCAACACAATCAATATGGAGAAAAAGCCAAATTGAATGCGACATGAGCCCATCTAATAGTGAATTGACACATACATCTTGCGACATTATCGTGGGAACAGTACGATTAATGTTGGATAAATTGCCTGCTTAGTCCTTAAAACTATATTAATTGTTGTCACTTAAGTCCTCAAACTCCAACTTTTAACATTAAAACAATTAAGTCTCGCAAATTAATTTATTTTATTAAATTTGTATGCATTGCTGATGTAAAAGTTATGTGATATTTTTATTATTAGCGCATCATCAATCACAATACTATTACATTATTTTTAAAATAATGATACATTTAATCAAAAAAATAATGATACATTAATATCTGGTCATCTAAATTGTATTATAAAATTTAATTATAATAACTTTGAAAATTTGAGCTAGATATTGTAAAAAAATAAAATTTACATGCCAAAGTGTCACAGTCTCATAATTTGAGAATCATGTTAAGTTTTTTTTTATTGCTTTCATTTTGAGCAGCTCTAACTTTTACGTAGCATTTGGTCGAGAGAGAGAGAGAGAGAAAGAAAAAAAAATATATATATATATATATGAAATATCTGTTCCAGGAGAAAGCTGAACTAAAATTTGAAATTCAAAAGTAAATGCTTCTGAATCTCGAAAAAAAAGTTGTTAAGATATCTGAATACAGTTTTTTGACTTTTAACCACTATTTACATAGCAACTTGTCAATCAACATTACATGTTCACCACAACAATATAATACTATTGCCAAACAAAATATGACTTGTTAACCTGAACCGCCACACCTGCATAAAAGGAGAAGCAAAACAAAGTGGGGATGGTGAACTGCAGTCCAGCAATGGGGCCCTTTAGTGGGTCCTTTGTCCCCCCCCCCCCCCCAATGAGTGGAGCTGACTTCTCTCTACCTCTCTCAGGCTGAAATGTCAAGCATACACCAACTCCAACAGCATCCCAAAATAAAAATAAAAAAAATAAAAAAAAAGGGTGTAAAAAAAAAAAAAGTACTCATTGATCTCCAACTCTACTTTGGGCCTTTCCACACAAGAAGATGCAGGAGAGGAAAAAGTATGTGTAAAGCAGAAGTCTTCAACCTGACCACGCACCCAAATTCCAATTCACCGCATGTTCTAATCTAATCAATTTGCTTCTTTGATTCCGATCCGTCGACGCAAGAGACGCGCAAAAAAAACTGCGGAGACAGAGATTAAAATAGAGTTGCTCTGATGGATTCGTTCTACAATCCGGACTCCGGCGAGGGCGTGCAGCTGGGCGTGTACGTGCACCACGCGCGCGGCATCAACAACATCTGCATCTACGCCAACCAGGACGTGTACGCGAAGCTGTCGCTGACGTGCAGCCCCGACGAGGCGGTGTCGACGCGCGTCGCGGCGGCCGGCGGCAGAAACCCGCAGTTCGAGGAGCTGCTGACGATCGGGGTCGCCTCCCCGCAGTCGGCAGTCCTCAAGTGCGAGATCTGGATGCTCAGCCGCGCCAAGAACCTCCTCGAAGACCAGCTCCTCGGCTTCGCCCTCGTGCCCGTCTCCTCCGTCGCCGCCGCCGACGGCGAGAGAGTCACGCAGGACTTCTCGCTGTCTTCCACCGACCTCTTCCACTCCCCCGCCGGCACCGTCAGACTGTCGCTCTCCCTCGACACTCATCCCTCCACCGCCGCCGCCGCCTCCGCTGCCGCCGCATCGTCTGCCGGCAGCAGTAATAATAATAATAATAATAATAACAACAGCTCCTGCTCCATCACCTCGGAAGTCGTCATTCTCGACCCGGCCGACTACCGCCGGATCGAGCTCGAGCTGCCGGACGTCGCCGTCGCGGAGGAGAACCGGCAGATGGTCGCCGAGTACTTCGACATCATGTCACGCTCACCCGCGGCGGCCCGACCCTCCGCTCCTTTCCTCCGCCTCGGATCCTCGATCGACGACTATGATATGATCGCCGACAACAACGACAGATCGAATTCTCCTGACGACAATCCTTCTTCGTTCGCTTGCTCTACCACTACTAGCCTGAGTGATGAGAGCAAGAAGATCGCCGTAGATTCTTCTTCTAATGGATCAACCACGGAGGTCAGTCAGAGATACCCTCCCGACACTCCCACTTCGAAGCCTGGGGCGAAGGAGACTAAGATCGAGAATGACTCCAAAGAGCGCAAAGCCGATTTGGGGTCGGTGTTCGAGTCGCCGATGGGGAACATAAACCTGGAGGCGGAGCAGGCCGTGATGCAGCAGCAGATCGTCGAGATGTACATGAAGAGCATGCAGCAGTTCACGGAGTCGCTGGCGAAGATGAAGCTGCCGATGGATCTCGACAACCCGCAGTCGGACGACCGCGGGGTCGTAATCCAGAGCCAGAATAGTACTAGTAATAGCAGCAGCAACAACAACAACAACAATAATGATAACAAGTTGGATGTGGAGAAGAAGAAGAAGGATGGTTCCAGAGTGTTCTACGGAAGCAGGGCATTTTTCTGATTCAGAAAGAAATGTGCTTGGAAAGTAACTTTATTTGGTGAAAAATTTAATGTGGATGTTTTCTCATTGTGAGTGTTAATTAGTATCTCTTTCTCTGTGTAGTGTGTTCATCAGTGATCTGTTGAATTACAATGGAATGTATCTATTTTCCCTATGGTTCCCAACTTATATAACAGAGAGATATAGTTGTGCCTTTTGAATTTCTACTTCATTTTGCCCATTGATTTGTCATATATATATATATATATATATCTGTCAAGTTCTTGTGTATATATTATGAGTCCCTTTGCAGGAATTTTTGTGGCTTTCGCAAGTGATTTGGCTTCTAAATTGAAGGAAATTAACAATGGATCGCTATTTCTTACTTTCATTTTCTCTTAATCCCACATCTTGTAACGTAGTAAGATCTTCAACCCTGAAACAAAGTTTAATGATGCGAGAAGAGAAACTGAAGTGCTATCTCGCTGTTTAGATTATGTCTGTGCATGAGTAACTCAGCAGTTTGTTTTCGACAAAAACTTACCGTGCGTCGATGATCAGACTAGATGAGCCAAATCAAACTCAACTCAGACGAGCGAAAAGCAGGTATTAGGAAGCAGATGCAGCCTATTAAATCTAGCAAACAAGGGCATAACGTGCATCGAAGCTCATTTCTTGAAGAAGTAATGACCGAAACCAAGATAGATCCGATGTTTGCAGCCAAAGATAAGCGGCAGGAACATTTAGCAGAAATCAGAACTAATGGTGTCACTCATGGCTAAATGGCAGGAACAGAACTACCAACGTGAAAATTACCGTGACGCGCCATAGAAAGAGAAGAAATGGAAACACATGCATCTACTGAGGCTGTGTCTTCTTAAGGTACCTTTGTATTCAAGTACAGCTAACTATATCTGAAACTTAGGCTAACTAATTAGGCCTAATTCACTTAGCCTTACGAGTTCCTAACTCCGCATTTTAGTAGTAGTTTTAAGCTAAATTGCACCTCAGCTTCTAAGTTGATGCAATTCCTATTTGCGACGCTTGCTTGTGCAAGTTTTTCTTTTGCTTTAAGTCTGTCTGTTGAGCTGCCAGTAGGAGATCAGAACTAGCTGCCTGCAACTTCTGAGTCAATATATTTTTCTATTTGGCTGCCATATCCTGCAACCGAACCGGCCCGTCGACAATAATTATAATTATTTCAAATTTAGAAAATCCAATACAAAGGTCATATGGCTTATATTGTAGAGATTTATCTCTTGTAACTCTCAACTATAAGGTATTTAGGGGTAGTTCAGCAATTCAATGAAACCATTGTGACATGTTGTTTTTTTCTGCCCAGATGCATAAGCTAAATGACAATCTGTAAACTTCTCTACCTACCATCCTATTTTCCCCCGAGATACGGAGGTTCGCAAGCTAGTGATGTTTTTTTTTTAAAGTAGTAGTAGTGTGAATTTAACTCATTAAATATTGTTGAAAGTGGCGATCGAATTTACGACCTTACAGAATAGCAGATGCTTGGACTAAGATTATATATATATTTGTGAAGTTGTGTGTGAAAATAATATGAAAAGAATACCATAAAACACTACTAAAACCTTTTCTAGTTAGTTGGGAGCAGGTTGCTTGATCTGAACCTAGTTAGACCCAATTTTACGCTTTCAAAAATATTTTAAAAAAATGTTTATGAAATTAAATATTAAAATTGAAAATATTGCAATTGTAAAGATATTTCAAATATCTTTTTATAATAAACCATTTAAAACAAACAATGTAATATGTTTGTTTTGCCTGACATGATCCACTGAAAATGGCTAGTTGATAAAAGTCCGACTTCCACCTGCTTGGTGTATTATGTGAAGTTGTCAACTTTCAAAAAGGGCAATTGCTTACATACTCTTTTGAAACATTTCTGACTTTTTTTATTTATCTCGTTTAGAAATCTAATATTAAAAGTATCTTTTTAATATTTCAAATTTTTTCAAATTTAATTATAAAGTTAAATTTTGCTAGCAAACTGTTAATTAGGAATAATTATTATCTCTATAAAATTATTATTTAGTCATTTCAAATATATTATTCTATCTTCATCAACTTTTTTTATTTACCATGAAGCTAAGGAAAAAAAAAAGGTATTTTGATTTCTTTCATTTCAAATATATTCTTCTACTGTCACTATTACGGGGCAGAAAAGATATTTTGACTTTTTTTAAACTCGGATAGAAATTTAATCTGAAATGATTTAATCGGTACTAACTGCGAGAATATTTTTGAATACCAGAGAAATATAGAGAGGAATATATTTGAAACCAAAAAAAAAGTATGAGTATCTCAAATATTTCAGAAATTTTGAAGGGGTATATTGGCAATTATCCCTTTCAAAAAAGGTACGGTAGTTTTATAGAAATAGAATTTTGGGTTGAAATAAAATCTTCTCTAGTGTTTGTTTCTATAGTTATAAAAGTAAAGTCTCTCCCGTTTTACTGTTTATTTTTTGGAAAATAAATAGTGTAAAAACTATAACTTTTACATAAATAAATAAATAACTTAATAAATAAATATTATTAAAATATAATAAATAAAAAAGAAATATAGTTATATTCCTATATAATTAAAAATATATATAATCTAACGCAACTAAATTAATTTCTTTATACATATATTATAATAATGCAACAATAAAATTATAGACTAAAAAAAATATTAATACTTAACTAATCAATTTTCCAATATATTTTCAATGTGCAAACTAAACGAAAAAAATACTAAGACTTAAAAAATCAATTTTCCTCACATTTTGAATATGTAAACTAAATAAAAGAGTAATAAGTATCACAATCAAATATATTTAAATATAGCTATTATTATTTACTAGTGTAGGAATCCACGCGATGCGGCGAGTAGAAGTTATAATAAAAAATTATGAATTAAATAAGCAAATAAAAATATTTAGAAGAAATAGTAAAAAATAATTATATTTGATTGGTTAATAATAATATAAAAAGTATATTAAAAGTTAATAATATAAGGATATAAGGATGCTACCTGATTTGCTATCAAATTGATGAGAAGAAAGAGATCTTCATCATTTTTTTCATCCCACTAATTCTGTAATCACATAAAATCTAAAAAAATTCTAAAAGATTCTTAAAAAATGCTCATTTTTTTTTCTAAAATTAATCGAAATCGAATCAAATTAAACCAAAATCAACACCAAATTTAAAAACTGCGCGTACAAAACGTAGTGGCTTGTGATGGCTATCGAAATTGTTGTTGTTAGAATTGGTAGGATCGGGATCGTTGAGAAGAGGGTGAGAATGATCAAAGGATGAACTTTAGATGTTGCGGTCGATCTCGAAAAGAGTTTTCTTGTGAGGGGAGCGAAAGGCGAAGGAGTCAGTGTCGGAGCGAAGGCGAGCAACCGTAGGTGGGGTGAGGTGTAGAGAAAGAAACGCTTGCTGTGGGCTCGATAGAAAGGAGAAAGTAAGAGAAATAGGGAGATGAAGCGTTTCATAAAAAATAAAATTAAATATCGTGTGGGAGGGGTTGGGGGAAAAGAAAGAGACGTTTCAGGATAAAGAGGAGAGGAAAAAGTAAGGTAGCGTTTCATAAAAATAGAATTAAATGCCGTGCGGAAGGAAATTGGGGGAGAGAAAAAAAAAATACTTCGGGAAGCAAGAAAGTTAGAGAGAGAAAATATTTTTAAAAATAGAGAATTAAAAGTAATGGATCCCACTGCCCTCAAATTAAAAAAATAATGTCACCTCGAATTTAATCAGAAAAAATCACATAGAGATATAAATAGATTATATTATTTTATTCTTTTTTCTTCATCTGTGTAAATAACTTCTGGCTGAAATTAATTATGCTGCTTTAAATAAGTCAGAGTTTCGATTGTATTTTTATAGAGAGAAGAAGAGAGAGATAAGGTGTGGTATGTTTGGAAGAAGAAAAGAATTACATTAGGTTTTATTATTTTTTTATTATTTTTTATATATTTTTTAACTCAACTTATTATTGTTTTGAAAAATAAAATATAATTTTTTTTTAATATTTTAATAGGTGGCTATTTTTTTTTAGTAGGATTCAAATTTATAATAATAATAATAATAATGTGAAGCACATAGTCAGCTCCATATGAAAATTAAGGGGTCGATTAGTCAACCATAAGATAGGCTCCACTTGTTGGAGCTGAGGGATTTTTTTTTTATTTTTTTTTTGTTTTTTTTGATGAGTAGGTTCTATTAATTGAGTACTATGCATGTTATAGAGAGTTACGCGGATTTGGGCCGGGTTTAAATTTACTAAACATACCCTTATCGCAAGCCATGTATGGGTTGGACTTTGGATATTCAAATTGTTACTTTGGATCTACGTCGAGTTTAAAAATTTATGTCAACACAAATTCCACTCCTATTTGGGCATGTCCAAGCACCCGATAACATATTTTGTTACCTAATTTTTTAATTTTTATTTAATTTGAGGCATTTAATGTGTCTTGCACTTCAAAATTTATGTGCCTCGTTACTTTTGCAAGCTTCATTGGCATATTTTACATAGGTCATGTCCCTACAGTTCTATAAATATAAGCAATAGGCCAAAATTTTACACCGAACTAATTATCGAATAGTTTAAATTAAATAAATTAAAAATTAGATACTAGAATTAAAATTTTTAAAAATTAGTAGTTTAATCAAATAGACCAAACAAACTTTACACAACTTTTATCGATCACTACTATTTAAAATTTTTAAATTTATCATTCTATTTTCAAAATATTCTTTTATATTGCGAATCCCACAAATAAATTCTAAGATTATGAATATTTTTGAATAAATTTTTGAAAATCAATACAAGTATTTCTATCCATTAGGAATATATTAAATATTTCGAAATTTTTACGCCCGCTTCGATCACACATTCTATAATTATTTTGTTGAAATCAGTATTTATACTGATATCGATTATATAATTTAGAATAAAAAATCATTGAAAGAGAAAAGTAATTAAACTAATATTTTAGTAATCAAAAACTCTAAAAGTACATTTGGCCACATGATCATCAACTACCGGCCGCTACTTGGATCAGCTCTCTAATTAACCCTGACTTCATTAAACTCTTGGTCCTAGGTTTATTCCCAACAAATAACACACACACACACACACACACACACATGAAAATACTAGATGTACATCCCAAATGGATGTACATCTTACACCCCACCTATTCTAGGGTGGAATGAATTTCACTCATCACTTCAAAGTGACGAGTGGATGAATACCCACCCCAGGATATGCTAGGTGTAGAGTGTACATCCCAAATGGAATATATAGGTAGCATAGCTCACCGAGGAATATATATATATATATATATATATATATATATATATATATATATATATATATATATATATATATCCTTATCTAATTCGAAATTTTAATAACAATCAAATAAAAGATTTAAACTTATCTCAAACTATATTTTGAAATTAAATTTGGATTATTATTCCAACATCCTCTCTTACTTCAAACTTTATCTTCAAGTCTCAAATTTCGTAAAACACATACTTTGATTTTGCAACTTCTGTCGTTGTTGTTGCAGCTATGTTGGAGTTGTGTTCTATGACACCAGCCCAATGATCTCGCCATATGCGGAATCTTTATTATCTGTAATCCTGATTATCTATATCATTATTCAAAAGCTGTGAATACATACAAGTATATTAAAAGCTGCACAATTTTTCAAAAATCCACATGAATTTGAATTTTTATATTTTATAATGAATAATGAACCATCCAAATTGGATATGATATTTTCAATGTGGGCACCATGCATTATATCAAAACTCTGCATTTTTAATTCTATATCTTCATGTGCTTTTTCTTTTTCTTTATCCACATTCCGATATGTGAAAATTTCTTCAGTAATAATAGAGGAGTCAACTTTCTCTTTGACTTGAAAAGTAATTACTTCATCAATAGAAAATTTGTCCCGCCCTGAGGCCGCCAATTTAGTCGGTTTGAACATGCGCGCAGACCTCCACCGAACAAGCAAGCCTTTCTTAACCTGAACGGAATGGTCGGTCACTTCCACCACGCCTCAAGTTGAAGTAAAAGGATACACTTGATATCAGAGTACGCTATGGGATAAAGAAACATAAAAGAAAACTCTTATACATTACAATCGGTTCGGTACAAAATATTACATCAAGGCTCTCGGTTCACCAAAACAACCGACACTCCTCTATACTAACAAAAGACTAAGGACGACACTACTAAACTATTGGCACTTCTACTCAGCCACGCTTTTTCCTCGGTCTCGCGCCTCACCAACCCATACCGACACCTGAAATGAAGTAAACTAAAGAGAGTAAGAACTACAAAAAAATTTCAGTGGGTGCAACCACCGAAGAAGAATCTTCTACACTTACTTAGTCTACAAGAGGCATCAATAAATAGATAAGATAGGTACAAACATTTAAATGCAAGAATAGCAGTATATAAGGCCAAGATATTTAGATGATTCACTTACCCACCTACTAGGCTCATCTCATTCTCAAGTAGCTCTGGCTCAGACTTGCCGAGCGCAGTACTAATCTTCGCAAGAGCCGAAGGGGTCTCACTTACCTCGATCGGTTGACCTGTACGGACACCGAGTGGAGGTCGACTGCTTGAACTGCTCTTCCATTGGCTGCCCTATACATACATCGCATGAAGAGTCGAGGGATGCTCTAACTACTCTCCACTTGATTGATCCATGGGTGCCAAGTGGGGAACCGAATGAGATCGCGCTACTCCACCACCTGGTTAAATAATCATGCCGCCAGGACAGCCGAGACCTGCTCACGTTGCTCTCGGTGGGCTATACCCACAATATGCACGGTGCTTGGAGAACCGAGACCTGTTCACGTCCCTCTCCGGTAGGCTATAACCACAACTTCGCATGGGGGGCTGAGTCATGCTCATGTCGCCTTTACCATTATTAGCTTGTATACCCGTTTCTTGGATAATTGAAAATGTTCGACCTCCTCCCCAATCAAAAAGCGCTCATTCGCCTTATCAGCTCAAATGTCTAGCTATCTATCTCAGATGCATTCTAGAGCTCTCTTCTCTAGGCTTTTCTTAGACTACACCTAAGTCCAAAGCTGAGTATCAACACTCTATCGCTCTAGCGGTTCCTGTGACACCTCCAAGATTTAAAATAGTTATATATATAAAATATAATAGGGCTAAATCTCTTAACCTGGCTATAGCATTTTGGATGGTGGCTAGACCCAAGAGGTTAAGAGGGTTGAGCATGCTAGAGTTAGAGTAGTTTTAAGATGGGTGACCCCCTGGAAAGTTAGGGCGTCACAATTGGTATCAGAGCGAATCACCAATCGGAAGTGTAAGACTCGTCTCGGCTGAGCCTTGGTTATATAGCAGGCAGAGCACGACTCTCAGGCTAATGACTATTGTGAGTGGAGCGCGACTCCCCACAAAGTCGGTTAAGGCTAGCGAGATGAGTCTCACATCGCCTGGTGCTTGTGAGTGTGCTTGAGCCTGAGAAGACGTCATGGTTTAAAGGGGGAATGAATGTGACACCTTCAAGATTTAAAATAGTTATTTATATGAGATATAATAGGGCTAAATCTCTTAACCCGGCTATAACATTTTGGGTAGTGGCTAGGCCCAAGAAATTAAAAGGGTTGAGCGTGTTAGAGCTAGAGTAGTTCTATGATGGGTGACCCCCTGGGAAGTTAGGGCGTCACAGTGTAGTGCTCGAGAAATTCGAGTTTGAATTTGAATTCGAAATACAAAGATAGCCCTAAGTTATATATATACCGGTGTGCATTGAGCCCGTAGGTATAAGTGAATGGTAACCTATGACTTAAGTGTGAATAGTAACCTTTGAAATCTTTGGTTTTTCGAACGAAGTTGGCTAACTGGACCTATCTGAGTCCAAACTTGACGATCCAAATACTCGGTTTGAACGGTCTCGTCAGTCTGAGCACAATGGTGCAGTCAAAATTTGTGTTTGACGAGGTGTCACGCCCAAGCATCGAAACTGCGATCCGGGCTCGCCAACAGATCCGCCGTCCATACGGGAAGCCCAGTATAGATGAAGCGACTAACCTGCAAAAGATCAACTATACTATACAGATATCAGAGCTGAAAAGTAAACTGTTGAAATAAAAATATACAACCCCTCAAATAGTACATGCCAGGTCCTCACAATACATAAGTCACTCCAAAACTAAAACTCTCAAAATGTAAAATGTACAAGATACATCTCAAAAACACTGACAGTACTAGAACATCACCAAAAAGAGTACATCTACTCTCGCTGGAAGAAGACTGGTAGGGATCTAGCTCGCGACTCCCTTACCTCGATCAGCATGATCAGCAACTGGAGCAGCAGGAACTGGAGTAGAGGTCACTAGGGAAAAAATCACCACGACGGGTGTGAGAACTACATCCCACAGTAGTTCTCAGTGGGTACCGCCAACAAGCCCGACGGTCTGCCCACTAAGTCTACTAGAGGCATAAAGTAACAAATGCAGTACTGAAAGTAAAGGCTGGAAAATAACTCTACAGCTACTATGCCTCTATCTAAATGCTCAAGAAGTGGAACAGATGGAAACATGATGCATCTACTATCTCTCAATATATAATCACCCAATCTACACTGACTGCCATATAGGGTCCAGTCAAACCTGCGCCTACCTACTGCCGTTACATCCAAGGAGGACCGGACTTACGTAGGGCGTCCGTGACTGCCAAAACTGGCCCAGCCAGAGGGACTGTGTCGACAAGTCGCAATAGCAAATAACAAGCCCAACTCCGGAGTGGCACTCGAGGGGCGCGACCCCACCGAGGAAAGTATCCGCGCATCTCTGTCGAGCTCAAATGTGGCTCATGCAGGCTATAGTTCCACGATCAACAAGATCGACAGCAACCAACAAAACTATCTATCACTCACAGGCTGGAAAACCACACAGTCGGGACCCACCGTCAACTCAGACGGCTCCCAAAAATAAAACACTGCTCTAAACACTGCTACCAGACTCCACTCGGCCCCCAAGTGCGAGTGTAACATGCATCCCACAACAACCTGACCACTCGGCCCACTAGCCGGGCGAGGAAACCCTAAGTCCAGGTAAAATAATAAATAACTGTGTGGGAATGTCTAAAGCATAAATAACCTAGCCCAAGTTGGAGTTTTCTACTAGTCTAGTTAAACATGTAGCATATGACGGGATGCTAGGTCAAGTTCCAATGATAACATTAATTTAACAGATTTAGGAAGCAATAAATCAATATGATCATCATAGCACACAAGTAACATCAATTCTCTCTTTCTAGCATGCTTCCTAATACACTCACAATCATGCATATTTCCTACACTATAGAATTAATGATCAGTCCACCAGTTTTGAAGACAAAGCAACCCACCTAGAAGTGTAAATTGATCCAAAGTCCAAAAAGGCTGAAACTGTACGGGGACAATCCTCGGATTCCCACAAATCCAACGGACCCAAAAACACCCAGAAACACCTCCTGGTTACAAAGACATGGTCCAACATTACATTCAACACAAAATTTTCAAGTGTACAGTTTGCTGAAATTTCAGTCCCAAAGAAGCTTAATTATCACCTGCGAGATAAACTCCAAAAATTTCAATAAAAATACGAAAGCGATCCTCGCGAAGCGTAGATGTCAATCGAGCCCTTAAATGTTGAATTCCGATACTCGAGTGAGGAGATAAAAATCCAACAAAGTGCTACTATTCAGGAAAAACCACCAGCAAAATAGGGCTAAAAAATGTACCAGAAACCCCTAAAAAAACTCAAATCTGGGAGGAGTGGAAAATACACAAATCGTAGATTTACCTCTCATGAATCCGACGCCGCAGAAATCGTCCAAAAATTCCATTGGAGTAGCTCTGTGGACCTCGTGGACCGAAATGCGACGGAAATGGGCCACCAACGAAAGAACGTCGCACTGTGCTAAAAGGCCGAAGTCGTCGATACCGCGCCTTCCAAAAATTTCGAAACTCCTTCACAAGATGCAGCACAAAAAGATCAACAAGAAAGCTTGAGGGCTCAGTCATAAATGGGCTCGGAAAAAGGCCCAAAACTGAAGAAGAAGAGGCCTAATTATAGGCCCTCTCACAAAAAAGCCCCAAAAAAAAAACATAAAATGGGCTTTCGGGCCCAATTTTTCGGGCGCCCGGGGGTTTCGGGCTGCTACAGTGCCCGAAACCACCCTGGCCCGGCCCACAAAACGGCGCGCGAAAAGCCCAGGGCCCGCCACGTGTCCCCTCCGCGCCCTGTGCGCCCGGCGCACGCGCGTCAGCCAATCGCCGCGTGGCCACGCGGTCCACGGCGAGGACCGTGGGCCGCGGTTCACGGCGGGCCGCCTGGGTCACTACGCCTGCCAATGAGCGGGCGACACGTGGCCCAGCGGCGGTCCACCGTGCACCGCGCCCGGCGCGGTCCACGCGCTGTCGCGCGTGCGTTGACCCGCCAATCGGCGCGCGCCACGTGGCAGCGCGCTCCGTTGGCTGCTCCCGGTGCACGCCAAGTGGGCCGTGGACCGGCCCATCCGAAAAATCGGCCCGTTTGGCCCGCTTAGCCCGAAAATAGCCGATTTTTAATATTTTCGCGCGCTGAGTTCGTTTTTGGCATCCGTTTGACGCACAACGGGCTCGATACACCAATAATAGGTGTTTTCTCACCGCCGACCACCCAGACAGGCCGTACGGAAAAATTGAGACACCACACTAGGTCATCAAAAAGCGTGCCGAACAGTGTAATTCACTGTATAAGATGGATTTTGAATTTAATGAAGCTCAAACTCATCGAACCAAAATTACTAGTTGATAGGTTTTGTCGAGTCGGACGTCGTGATGTCGTCCGTTTTTCGATTTGGCAACCCTAGTTCCTCGAAAAGCATGAAATACAATAATTTTAAAGGTTTTTCTTTAATAGTCTTAGTATTTTATGTGTCAAAGTTCACCAAACATTTGGAGGAGGGGCTTCTCTGTGATTTTGTTCTACAGTGAAGGACCTAAGTGCTATTTTGGGCTATACATAGACCTATTAGCATTTTGTTGCAAGACTTATATTAAGCAACCAAGGGTTGCTCTTTGCAACCCTAGCCGCAAGTTCCTGTAACCGCAGCCCCTGCCCCGATCTCTCCTCTCCCTCCTTTGTCCTCCCAGAGCCCCAGCACCGTTGGCCCCCGTCCCCCATCGCCGGAAAAACCAAGAAAAGAACTCTTAGTTCTTGATCTCGGGTTTGAAGTAGGGAGGTTGCATCCAACCCCTTGGGCTTGCTTCCAGAGAGCCTTGTGGCCTCCTTCTACCTCCAAAAGTCGAGCTACAGGTGTCCTGCAGCCTGCCTTGGCCGCGCGTCGCCGGGAGAGAAGCATTCTTCTTCCTTCTTCTTCCTCAATTCCAGCAAGGTAAGCTCTCCCTCTTCTTTGTTTTTCTTGCTACCTAGACACCCTGAGCACCTCCCTCACCTCTTGGTGAACCTCCTAGCTGAACCCTAACGTCGGGGAAGTGCCGGGTTGCCGGCGAGAGCATTGCACCCGCCGGAACCCTAAATAGCGCTGCCTCTTGCGCGCGCTTTTCCCAGCAGCTTAGGGCCTAATCTATGATGCTAGGCATCTTTCTCTGGACCTCTGTAGATCCCCCATGAAGTTCCATTGGGGATGGTTGAGTGAGGACGTCGCAGCCACGAGCCCTAGGTCCGGGTTGCCTTGTTATGGCCGAGCTTAATCCACCGCCGCTCCCCGCCGTCGGCCAACCACCTGGCAAGCTCCCTTGCATCGAGGGAGGTCTACCAGGACCCTTGCATGGATCTGAAATCTTGCGCATGGCTTTCCGCCATTGTTGCTGCTTGGTATTGGCCATATAGCCTTGCTTCGACCAACCGCCTCCACCAGCTGCCGGAGCCTTAACCCGAGGCATGCCTGGCACTTCCCTCAGCCTCCTCAAGCTGCTGCTTGCCTAAGTTCCCATCTGAACTTGAGTCCTACTGTGTTGGCCCATACCCGAGCTCTAGGACTTCAAGCCTTGGACTACCTTGCTCCAGCCACTGTTCCGGTGGCTCTCCGACCACCCAATGGTGACCTCCCTAGCCTCCTCAGTCCTCTGAATTTGGTGCTCACCTCTGAGCAAAGTTTTGTTGGGTGGTTAAGTAGATCTTGCAACCCGAGGCCATTTAATCAAGCTCCATGGACCACCTTGCTTTATTTACTGTTCCGACAGCCTTGGGCCTGCCTGAAGGTGAGCCTTTGAGTCCCCTCGACCTCTTGAGCATGGTGCTCACCCTAGATCTGAGTTTGGTTGAATGGTTAGGCCTATGTAGCAACCTAAGCCTTTATGTCATTGAACTTGTTGACCTGAAGTTGTTCTCAGGCTCTGTGCTGCTCCCAAACAGCAAGCACGGTGTTCAGCATGTCGAGACCCATCTATTGGAACCTTCGAATTTATCCGAAAGCCTTCGTAGAAGTGTATCAAACCAAAACATTGATTTTTTAGGGTTATTATGCAAATTTAGTAAGCCCTAGGGGCCTATTTGTAATTGTGACCACACGGGCTGCTTTCGGCAGTGTGCACATGATCTCTGAACTTTTCGTTCGAGATCCAATGCCTTCCGTTGAGCGAAATTTGGTTTTCGAACAGTAAATCGGCAAAATCATCGGTTTATCGGCAATTCGGCATTAATCACGCAATTCAAAAAATTGTGGTGATTAATTATAGTTTCCAGATGTCTTTGGCTGTTCCCAACGCTGTCCTGGTTGGTCCAGTGATTTAAATTTAGCGTTGGCGACTTTCGGAGTCGAAATTGGCTTTTCCGGAGGTGTTTTCAGTATTTATGGCACCGTTTGAGTGCAGAGTCGCACCCAAACGTCTTCAGTTAAGCGTTCTGGGGCAGCATGTCAAGTTTCGTTAAATTCGGAGACCTGTAGGCACAGATTGGACCATAGTTGGTCGATAGTGGGTTTCCAAAAATTTCGGCAAATCCCGGGACTTCAACGAAGTTCCTTGTTTAAGCTTTCTGCACATAGTGAGTAAGTGGGTTGGGTGTGTGAGAGTCTTTTACTGACCTATGGTTATGATTCAAGTCCCAGCAGTCGGCCACCAACTCATGAACCATCCAGCGGATACAGCGATCGTTTACCCTGAGGTGGGTTTTGCTTCGGTCCGGGCTTTATCATTTCAGCCCTATAGGTACCGTAGTAGGTCGGACCACAGACCCCTGTGTTTGATATTAGCCTTGATCCTATGGTTGAGCCTTTCTAATTACTTTCATTCCAGCATTCAGTATATATAGCTATGTAGCCTTGATCTTATAGTTGAGCTTTTCTATATGCTTTCATTCTCAGTACTTAGTATATATATAGTGATATACACCTGGACATATGTCATGCTTGCTTGGTCACTAGTAGTTGTATCAGTATTTTCTATTCTTCTACTGCATGTTAGAATAGGAGTTCAGCTTCAGTTATACAGTTTAGTTATTCAGCTTCGGTTATTCAGTTTCTATTGTTTAGTTTCAGCTATACAGTTTCAGTTATATAGCATCAGTTGAGATTACAGCTTCAGCATCCCGATAGGGATTTCCCAGCTTTTCGCCGATTATCCGGTCTCTAAACCGTGAGCTTGAGCATCAGCATTATGATCGCCATAGCACTAGCTGCTCATTTCAGCTACGTCGTGGGACTAATCCCCCACCTTGCGTTCTTTACCGATAGAGTGGTCTACGTGACGCGTGAGCCCCAGGCTTCGCATAGTGGACGATAGTGGCAGACACATGTGCCCCTGAGTGCACATTGGTGCCGGGTTATATGTCAACCAACAGTGTCAGACATAGTATCAGCCGAGGTCCTCGTGACCGATGACGGTATTGATTGGGTATTTTCAGTTCTAACTTTGATGTATGATTTACTGATATTGTTATTCCAGCATTTATTAGCATGATTGGCACATGATTGTTGTTACTCTACATTACAGCTTTGACATTTATGTATTATCATACCTGTCTGTTCTACAGTATGATACATTAAGGTTGTCCCGATTTGTCTGATGGTTAGTTATAGAATGATCAGCTTTCTTCATGAGTACTTACTTTCATTTCAGCATGCTAGTTTCAGTATCCGCACCATGTCTTCAGCTTTCAAATTATAGCCTATTTTACTATCCCCTGCTTACAGTATCCAGTAGATACGACTTGCTATTTCTCGGCCGGTTGTGCCCACTGGGATACATTTATGTTGTATCTCACACCCTTGGGTGACCATTTTTCTAGGTCAATCAGGTGCTGAGATGTCGAGACAATCCAGTGAGCTGTCACGATACAGTCGACTCCTGTTATCGGCTACAGTTGTCCGTACTTTATATTTACAGTTTAGTTGAGGAGTTGTTGTCTTGTGGATTGGACTTTGTGGATTATGTAACGTGTAGTTGTGGATGTATTTAGTTGTAGAATTTTATGTTGATCTTTAGTTGTTAAATATTTCGCTCTCTGATTGTATTATTGTACTTACTTAGCCGAGCATGTATAGGGAGACTCTGTCCGTGTGGACAGAGGATTCTCTGTGAATATGGCGGTCTATCCACGTCCTGGGTTTCAGGTTTTGAACTCTGATTTAACAAAAAAAAAAAAAAAAAGAAAAGAAAAGAAAAAAGAAGAAGATTGCTTTTTGAAACTCGGGGCGTGACAGGGAATGACTCTACTCCTAAGAGCCATACTGTTGTCTTTTGATATGATAACGGTAGGAGATAAGTAAGAGTTACCTGAGTGTCCCACCGGGCATGCCAAAAAGATTATTGGGGCGAAAAATATCACGTTGACCGTTGACTGGGTTCGGTCGTCGATAGGTCCCGTGGGGGTGACCCTATAGATGAGATGCGCCGCATGCCAATAGATCAAGCGATCGGGCCGAGGAGGGATCCACTCGGCCGGGTTCTTCTCAATCAACTCTCGCGACCGTCCGGCTTAGATTAGTCGAATCAGGATGTGGAGGTAGAGAGAGTTCGGCCTAGAATAGCCGAACCGAGATATAGAGACAAAGACTTGACACGGCTAAGGAGCCGATTAGGAATTGTATTGGTTGGAGTGGGGTTACAAGAGTAACATGGAACTAATTACAAGTTAATCTACTCCTAGAAAATACGGTAAAATTATCTAGGAAAATAGTAAATGTAGGTATTTAAAGGTATGAAATAGCAAGGGTGGTCCTGACTTACAAGGTTGCAGGACCTTTTTTTCTTCGATAGTTCGGGTATTTATACACTCCCGAACCATGCGTATAATCGTCGATTTGAATAATCAGCGTGATTTGGGGATAATTATCGTAAATTTCTCAACTATTTCCTTTTGAGTCGTATTTAATCAAATAGGATAGTAGTCATTTTCTGTCCAAGTTCATCCCCTTATCAACACGCTGAAGCATGATCTTCGGCATTTTCCAATGTTGGGCGCCGCTTGCCGTTCCGGAGTTGGTTACGAGATTCACGCCCAAATCTCGCACTCCTTCCTTTCAGAGTCTTTCCTTCTTCGGATTGAGCAACTGAGAATTGACTCTGTCTTCGCCTTCTTCGTCGCTCGACTGGGGTGGTCTGATGTTCGTCTTCGGCCGAAGTTGATCCTGGATGAGACGATGGTCTTCTCGTTCGGTCACTTTTCCTGTCGGCTGATATCTTCGGCTGATGGCGTGCGCTATGTGCCACGCTTTCACGTGATTGAGGTCGGTCATGATCAAGACGCGGGTCTCTCTCATTCGGCTCATCCTCTTATCGGCTGACGCCTTTAGCCGATGGTAGGTGCCACGTGTCACCTCCTCAGGTGGCGAAATTTCTGGTCTCAACAGTGGGTGATGATCGAGGCATTGGAGGCATTCTTGACCTTTTAGTGTTTTCTTGCTTTATGTGTTTGCTCTTTGACTTTCGTTTGTTGATGCTTCCTGTACACCAAGTAAGTGTGCAATATTCTTCCTCGGTGGTTGAACTTATTGGGAACTTTTAGTAATTCTCACTCCTTATAGTTTACTCTTTTTTTTCGGTCTCGGTTAGGTTTGTGAGGCGTGAGCTCGTGGTAAGAACGTGGCTGAGTAACTGTGCCGGTGGTCCAGTTATGCCGTCCGTAGCCTTGTAGTTTTGGTGTCAGTAGTTATTTTGGTGAGCCAAGGGATCTGTTGTATCCCTATTTGTAACCGAACGGTTCGTAATGAATAAGAGTTTTCTTTTATACTTTATCTCTTTTATACTCTGATATCTGGTGTACCCTTTCGCTTCTATTTGAGGCGTGTGGAAGTGACTGACCGTTTTCGAGGCATGACTATCCGGTCCTTCCTTTTGGAGTCCATACCCAACAACCACGAACCGGTTAGAGCAACTTGGCCACTTATTTTTTTAAAAAAAATTTTATATTTTTATTTCTCAGAGTACAAACTCTCTTCTAATTATTCCGAGACCCTCAGAATACTATTCGAATATCGTTGAGATCATTTCTCACAGTATTTTGCTCAATGCGGCTAAAATACAATATAGTAATCTGAAAAATTATGAATAATATATATATATATATATATATATATATATATATATATATATATATAAAGAGAGAGAGAGAGAGAGAGAGAGAGAGAGAGAGAGAGAGAGAGAGAGAGAGAGAGAGAGTCCGGCTACTATACTATCGATAGTACCAAGCATCAAGTGCTATCCGGTGCTATCAAGTTTTCTAACCTTAGATCAACTCTTTTGATTATTTTCATCCGTTAGATTTTACTATTTTCCAACCACCAATTAAACCCAAGGGGTCCACTATCATCTTAACCACACATCTTTTAATTCAACGGTTAAAAACTTAATAGCACCAATGACTTGTGCTATTAATAGTATTCCAGCATATATATATATATATATATATATATATATATATATATACTTTCAAAAGTACAAATTTATCTATACTTGTGAATTTTTTACCATTAGATTTGTATTGAAATTTGTGCAATTATACTTTCTCTTTCTCTCTTTTTAGTTGATTTTACAATAGCACAAATCTCAATACAAATTTAATGATAAAAAATTTACAAGTATAGTTGGACTTATACTTTTAAAAATATATAAGCTTATATATATATATATATATATATATATATATATATATATATATATATATATAATTGAGCTCTTATGCTTGTAAAAATACCAAGTTATTTGTTTTTGTAAGTTTTTTACTTATAGATGTAGGAATGTGCGGTTAGGATGATGGTGGGCCTCTTGGGTTTAGTGGGTAGTTGGTAGAATAGTATGATCTAAGGGATAGAATTAATGAAAAGATTAGATCTAAAGGTAAAAAACTTACAAACACCAATTATTTAGTACTTGTACAAGTACAATAGCCAGACTCTATCTCTCTCTCTCTCTCTCTCTCTCTCTCTCTCTATATATATATATATATATATTAAATAGTTTCGTTAGTAAAATTTAGATGCATACGTCTGCTCGGTCGAGTCCAAATTTAATTTTCAAAGCAAACACAGCTTAAAGGGTACTGTCAAACCTATATTATCCTTTCTTTCTTTTTTTTCACTCTCCTCCTTCCTAATTTCAACAGCCGACCTGCTGTCAACATCATATACAACTAGTAGTGTGCTAATCAATGACTTAACATATATACTCTTACATTTATATTGCAAACTAAACCCACATGGCTATATAAAAAGTTAAAAAAATAAAAATAAAAATAAAAATGTCAACTTTGCATACCAATCTATGTCAGGAGAAAGTCTACATTTTACCTTTGAACTGATCTATACCGTTCAATGTACGGACACATTTATAATAATTTAATTGTATTTTATAATATATAATTAAAAAAATTAAAAATAAAAAATATAGAATTTTTATATATATAAATATTTGTATTTTTCACTTTTTCTTTCAAACTTTCAAAAATTTATGATTTATTTTCTCACAATTTTTAAGTTGATATATTTAGTTTTGTTCCGTCAAAATTTTATCATTGTTTTATTTATTTTTTATAATTTACATCAAAAATATTTTTAGGGCAAATTTGAATACACTATAAAACGTAGCATAGTTTAAAATTATCCTATAGTGTTTGGGAACCTTAACATATAGCTCCAAATTTGTAGAGTATCATAAAATACAGTAGAATGATAATTCATTCTAACCTAAAGAAAAATATTTCACTATTTTTCAACTCCATTCCAACTTCAAATTTTAAAATTTAATATAATATTTTAAATTTCATATTTTAAATTTAAATTTATTTTCTTTTTAAATTTAAATTATAGATTTTAAATTTTAAATTTTAAATTTCAGATTCAAGATTTAAGATTTAAGATTTCAAATTTTAATATCATATTTCTAATTTTAATTTTAAATTTTAAAATTTCAAAATTCTAATTTCAAATTTTAAATTTTAAATTTGAAACTTAAAATTTTAAATTTTAAATTTCAAATTAAAATTTTCAAATTTCAAATTTTAAAATTTTAATTTTAAATATCTAACTTTTAGTTTTTAATTTTAAATTTCAAATTTCAATTAAAATTTTTAATTTTAAAATTTTAGATTTTGAATTTTTATATTTAAATTTTAAATTTTAATTATAAGTTTTAATTTTTCATTTTCAAAGTTTTAAATTTTTTAATTTTAAATTTTAATCTTCAAATTGCTGGGGAGAGCTGTAGCAATAGGTCGTACTGACAAAATTGTTCGGGGGCATGCTGCTCTAAAATGTCCTAACTCTCCGCATAGGAAGCACCGTCCCTGTCTCTAGTCACACTGCGGCGGTGAATGAGGCCCACCGCAAATAACACACCGATCCTGTCGCTGGTGCTGATGCTGCTGCTGCCGCGGATATTGCTGCTATTGCTAGTACTGCGGCTGCTGCTAGGGTCCACCAGATCTCTGGCGCCTCTGAAACTCACGATCCTCAGGGTGAAATCGTGGAGGTCTCGGAGACTCCTGCCTACTTGTCTGTCCCCCGTCATTAGGCGCTGCTTCACGCCCGAACTCCCGCCTGGGGCTGTGTTCGTCTCAGTCATAACTTTATTTCCTCGCTCCACATAAAGAGCCTGCTCCATCGAGGCGTCCAGGGTCTATATATATATATAGAGAGAGAGAGAGAGAGAGAGAGAGAGAGAGAGAGAGAGAGAGTCCGGCTACTATGCTATCGGTAGCACTAAGCATTTGGTGCTATCAAGTTTTCTACCCTTAGATCAACTCTTTTGATTATTTTCACCCGTTAGATTTTACTATTTTTCCAACGACCCATTAAACCTAAGAGGCCTACTATCATCTCAACCACACATATTTTAATTCAACGGTTAAAAATTTAATAGCACCAATAACTTGGTGCTATTAATAGCATTCCAACCTAGCTATATATACACGCGCGCGCGCGGAGGAAACCAATTAACTTAACATTGATTAATGAAAGAAAACTTTTACACTTATTAATTGATATTAAGTTATGAAAAAAGTTTTCATTTATTAATGACCAGTTTCTCTCTCTCTTTCTTCGTTTCCTCCTACCCAATGAATAAGAGGAGTTTACTCTCCTCTCATTTATGGCTCATAAGCCTATAAAAGGGATGAGTAATCTCCCTCAATGGAATGATATGAAGTAATCATATAGAGTTCACTTTAATCATTAGAGTTCTCTTTAATAATTAGAGAGAAGTCTTTCTACAATCATTAGTCTTTATTTATAGTTAATTCTCTTGAAATTATTAGCACAATTTAAGAATTACTTCTTCTCCACATTGATACAAGAAATCACGAAAGAAGTTTCGAGATTATATTGTGTGAAGCACAGATCCCGGAGCAGTCTTGTGTGGATACACATAGAGGCCGGATAGTTGTGCGGCTCAAAGGACCGGAAGTTCAAATCCAACATCAACCGACAGACAATTTTGGTAATCAGTAAAGGTTGAAATTCTAACACTTCTTCCAATTAGATTAGAATAATAATTTTTATGTATTACACGAGATGATCTTGATACATATATATATATGTATATATATATATATGTATATATATATATATATATATATATATATATATATATATATATATATATATATATATATATATATATATATATATATATATATATATATATATATATGTATATATATATATATACATATATATATATATATATGTATATATTGTTACGGAATTTGAGTTGGCGTATTTCGTGAATGTATTAAGTCTTGAAGATTGAAGATGAAGAAACTTTGGATCATATACCTCAATCTCAAGAAAGAAGAATTCAAAAGGATCAGGTACGTTTAACTAAAGATTTCTGATGATCCGAATACTTCTTATAGTGTAGAAACACCTGGAAGAATGTTTTATTGCATAAACATCAAAAACTGGACATGGGACATGTTCAGGATCCGGATCGAGCTCGGCAATCCGGATCCCGAAGGGTGTTGTTTCATACATTGGTTCAATCCGGATCGCAGCCTCCTCTGATCCGGATCCCGAACACTAGTTTTACCTCTGCGCTTCCTCGATCCGGATCAGGACTTGCAATCCGGATCCCGAACATTGATGTTCTGGTAAAACTGTATGAACGATCCGGATCGGACTTTGTGATCCGGATCCCGAACTACCATTTTTCTGGAAATCGTTTTTCTTGCTTCTGCAATCCGGATCGCCAATTCCAATCCGGATCGCCGTCGGTAAAAATTTCCAGAAAAGGCAGTTTTTGATCCTATCTTCTTCCAATGGTTTCTAACCTATAAATAGGCCCTGTATTCATTTCTAGGGCATCCGCTATTACAGAAAAAAATAGCCGAAAAGAAAAATCCACATATATAGAGAAGAAAGGAAATCAATAGATTTATTCTATGTTTCTTCATCTATATTGATTGATTTGATTCTAGGATTTCCATACTCACATTTTGAGTAGAATCAAATCAATGAATACTTAGATGGTATTTCCGATCTATCTTTAATCTAAGTATTCGGCGGATCATCACCACCCAAACAAACAACGATTTACCCCAAAATCGGCGCGTGGACTCGCGTGGCCTTGTGGATTCAAGGTGCAACCGCTCTCGTGGATTCGGAGCGAGGTACGTTCGTGGATTCGAAGCGTGCCACTGGGTGAAGACCGTGGATTCGGTCGGACGTCGTGGACTCGACGTTGGACGCTGTGGATTCAGCGTTGGGCGCGGATCGTGGATTCGAGAAGCGTCGTGGAGCGAGCGGAGAAGATCTACTAGGAGCGTATGGTAAAAGGTTGAGTCGTCTGTGAGTACGTTATATCACCTTGTACGTGTGTTAATTCTAGTGGATTTCGCCGTGTTATCGGTCCCGTGGTTTTTTACTCCGGTTTGGAGTTTTTCCACGTAAAAATCTTGCGTGTTCTTTTATTTTTCCGCATTGGGTTTTATTGCGCAATGATTTTTTGAGTGTTTATTGTTTACACCTATTCACCCCCCTCTAGGTGTTTTTTTCCCTATTTAGATCCAATTACTTATAACCCAACAAGTGGTATCAGAGCGGGAATAGGGTTGTAAACAATGGTTGAAGGTGGAAACATCAATCGACCCCCTTTCTTTGATGGAACAAATTATGCGTACTGGAAAGTACGGATGAAAGCCTTTTTAATTTCCATCGACGAAAGGGTGTGGCAATCAATTGAATTAGGATGGTCTAATCCAACTGAAATTTTAGATGATGTTCGCACCTTAAAACCTAGGTCGAAATGGACCAAGGAAGAGATAGATTCATCTTCTTACAATGGCAAGGGAATTAATGCTCTATTTAATGCTTTGTCACAAACTGAGTTCTCTCGCGTCTCGGCATGTGAGACTGCGAAAGAAATCTGGGATGTTCTTCAAGTTACGCATGAGGGAACTAACCTAGTGAAGATTCAGAAACTGCAAATGCTTACGAGCAAGTTTGACTCTATCTCTATGGCAGAGAATGAATCTTTCACTGACTATTACACACGATTGCAAGACATCGTAAACTCATGTGCTAACTTGGGAGAGAAGATTCCAGAATTTAAAGTTGTAAGAAAAATTCTAAGAACTCTTCCTGAACGATTTCGCCCGAAGGTCGCAGCCATTGAAACAATTAAACACCCGGACGAAATGCGTGTAGAAGAATTAGTAGGTGCTTTACAAACTTATGAAATGACATTTCCTACTAACTATTCTTCTGGAAAGGCATCCTCTTCTAAGTCTTCAGGTTACGCATTGAAATCAACTAAAGAAGAAGACGCGGATTCATCCTCCTCGGACGACGACGAGAACCTTTCTATGGAGGACTTTGAGAAGCAGCTCGCTCTCTTGACAAGGAAGTTTCGCCGCAACTTTCGAAGGGGAAATTCAAGCAAAACTCCATCCTTCGGAAAGTCGAAGAAAGGCAAGGGTTTTCAAGCTACAAGTCAAGAAAGCAAGAGAACTTCTCAAAGGATAAGAAAAGTTCTGAGGGACAAGTTCAGTGCTTCAAATGTCGAGGCTACGGCCACATTGCAACGGAGTGTCCCAACAAGAATCCGGCAAAGAAGAAAGCGATGCAAGTCGTCACTTGGGATGACAACTCCACGTCAAATGAGTCATCCTCAAGTGATGAAGAAGACAACGCGACAGCTTTCCACGCGTCCACTACATCTTCACCCTTCATGTGCTTAATGGCAAGTACATCCGACTCACTGTCCAACTCCACTGTTGAAAAGATTGCAACGGACGATGAATCAGATGATTCGGAAGGTGAAGATTTTGCTTTAGCCTACCACAGACTTTTGAGGGATTCAAAGAAACTGGCTAAGCAAAACAAGGGGTTGAAAGGGAGATTGCAGGATCTCGAAGAAGAAGTAAAAAGGGTAACCTCTCTCTCAACCGATCTTGAAGTGGAAAGGGATAATCTGATTAAAACAAATGTTTCCCTTCAAGAGTCCAATGAGCAACTCGAGAAGAATTATATGGATATGGTGAACAAAGCGAATTACTTCTTGAAGCTCAACGGCGAGGCTCGACAGGAAAAATTGGAAATGACGGAGACCATACGCCAACTGAAGGATGACTTAAAGAGATTTTCTTCTGGAAGGAGTAAGTTGGACAGACTTCTTGGTCTTGGTCAAAGAAATAAGTTCGGCCTCGGATACACTCAAACTGGAGACATTCCAAGTTCGAGTGGGACAGTATTTGTGCCTCAGTCGGTATCTCCTCCTCCGACACCGGAATTCACGACAAGCAACGACAACAAGCCTACTACATCCTCCTCGGAATCGACAAGAACTAAGGTATGTTTTCGTTGTGGCATTTCAGGGCACATAAGGAGAAATTGCAAGACGGAAGCCAAACGCACACCTCAAGCACCTCTTGCAATGACTACCAAAAAGGCTATTCCTCGAAAATCAACTGCAATTCAATTGAAGGAAAAGAGCCTTGGTAGTCACCGCTCAAGACGACATCATCAAGGAGCAGCAATTCTTCAAGCAAGACGCTCTCACCTAGGAGATCAACTTCACGATCATTACCGACGCATTCCAAAAAGGTTTGGGTGCGCAAAGGTGAAATTTTCCCTTGTCTTGCTACCAATGTTTCCTTGCATGCATATGATAGTTCGTCTTGGTATCTGGATAGCGGGTGTTCCCGTCATATGACCGGTGATAAAAACTGTTTTCAAACATTTGAGAAAAACTCCGGAGGACTTGTTGTTTTCGGAGATGGTCGGTCTTCCAAAATTGTTGGAAAGGGAACGGTAGCTATTCCAGATGGCCCGGTTCTAGATAATGTGTTATTTGTTCATGGCCTTAAGACTAACCTCATAAGCATAAGTCAACTTTGTGATAGTGGTTATTCAGTTAATTTTTCATCTGATAAATGCACTGTAACTGACATGAACCATGCTTTCTTTTTAAAGGGGGTTAGATCAGAAAACAATTGTTATGTAGTTCCTCTAAGATTTCTGAAAAATGTAACCTAGCATCTTTGAAAAATGAAACACTTTGGCATGAAAGGCTAGGTCACATAAACTTTAAGGAACTTGCTAGAATTTCGAACAAAGATGTGGTCAAGGGGGTTCCGAAACTTTCTTTTGAACAAAACCTTGTGTGTGGCGGTTGCCAAAAGGGAAAACAGTCTAGGACTGCACACAAGAACTTGAACCACATAGGTACAAAACGGCCTTTGGAACTTTTGCATATGGACTTAATGGGGCCAACTCGTCAACCATCTCTGGGAGGTAAATGGTATATTTTCTTATTGGTTGATGATTTTTCTAGATATACTTGGGTAGCATTTTTAAAAGAAAAAGCTGATACCTTTGATTCTTTTCTCGAAATCTGCAATCGTATTATGATTGAAAAGAATGAAAGGATTACTCGAGTTAGGAGTGATAGAGGTGGGGAATTCATAAATTCCAAATTCATTGATTTTTGCACTTCTAATGGCATTAAACATGAATTCTCTGCACCTTACACACCTCAACAAAATGGTGTAGTCGAGCGCAAAAACAGGGTCGTACAGGAAATGGCACGTGTTATGCTTCACAGCCGGAACTTACCTTTTTATTTTTGGGCTGAAGCGGTGAACACTGCTGTTTATGTTATTAATCGCGTGTATTTGCGCCCGGGGACATTGAATACACCATATGAACTTTGGTTTTGTAGAAAACCTAACATCAAATATTTTCGTATCTTTGGGAGTCGGTGTTTTATTTTACGTGATCGTGAGAATCTTGGAAAATTTGACTCTCGAAGTGACGAAGGGATTTTCTTAGGTTATTCTACAAACAGCAGAGCATATCGAGTTTTTAACTTAGAATCTAAGACGATCGTAGAATC
The DNA here is from genome assembly GCA_029168755.2 of Tillandsia fasciculata. NCBI lineage: Eukaryota > Viridiplantae > Streptophyta > Magnoliopsida > Poales > Bromeliaceae > Tillandsia > Tillandsia fasciculata. Next base: position 3,092,736 of record CM054951.1, on the reverse strand, counting down.
GATAAATGTTAAGGTAGATGAAGCTTTTCACTTTGAATCTGAAAAATCTACCCTCGATATCTCTCTTGATGATGATACACCTGCTAATGCATCTTCTTCTAACAATTCTTTCGATAATAATGTTGATGCATCTAACGGTTCTTCAAGTTATCTGATGTGCAGGAATCATCTCGTGTACCTCCGTCTACTCCTCTACCTCAAACGTTACGCATCTCCAAGGATCACCCTGAATCGAACATCATTGGAGATCCACAAGAAGGAGTTAGAACACGGAGACAATTGGTTTGCGGATTTGCATGCTATGTATCTCAAATCGAACCAAAGAATGTTGATGAAGCTCTCCAAGATGACTACTGGATTAAAGCAATGCAGGAAGAGCTCCATCAATTCGAGCGAAACAAAGTCTGGGAATTAACGAAGCCTCCGAAGCAACACAATGTGATAGGTACCAAATGGATCTTCAAGAACAAGAAAAATGAAGAAGGTACTATCATCAGGAACAAAGCAAGGTTAGTTGCTCAAGGCTACTCTCAAGTAGAAGGTATAGACTTTGATGAAACTTTCGCCCCTGTAGCTAGACTCGAGTCCATTCGTATATTGTTTGCGATTGCTTGTCATTTTAAAATCAAATTATTTCAAATGGACGTTAAGAGCGCCTTTTTAAATGGGTTTTTAAATGAGGAAGTTTATGTGGCTCAACCGAAAGGTTTTGTGGATCATAAACTACCTAACCATGTTTTTCGTCTGAAAAAGGCTCTTTACGGTCTGAAACAAGCACCGCGAGCATGGTACGAAAGGTTGACAAAGCACCTTTTGGAAAAGGGCTACACTCGAGGGGGAGCTGACAGGACTCTCTTTGTGAAGCATTATCAAAACAATTTCATAGTTGCTCAAATCTATGTCGATGACATTGTTTTTGGCGCAACAAGAGATAATGATGCTTCTAAATTCGCGGAGACCATGGAAAGCGAATTTGAGATGTCCATGATGGGCGAATTGACTTATTTTCTTGGATTACAAGTTAAACAAAACGATGAAGGAATTCACTTGTGTCAATCCAAGTATGCACTGGAGTTGGTCAAAAAGTTTGATCTTGAAAATTCTAAGGATTTTCCGACTCCAATGGGAACTAGCCATAAGGGACTTGGAAGTGAATCACATAGTGAGAATGTAGACGAGAAACTGTATCGCAGTATGATTGGAAGTCTACTATATCTCACGGCTAGTCGCCCGGATATATCCTTCAGTGTTGGGATTTGTGCGAGATATCAATCAGCACCGAAGGAGGTTCACCTGAAAGCGGTGAAACGGATCATCCGATATATCAAAGGTACAATCAATTTCGGAATTTGGTATCCTATGGGAACGACTTTGGATATTGTTGGATACTCAGATGCCGATTGGGCTGGATCAGTGGATGACCGGAAAAGCACGAGTGGTGCATGCTTCTATCTTGGCCATTGCCTTGTTGCATGGCACAGTAAAAAGCAGAATTGCATAGCACTCTCGACTGCCGAAGCGGAGTACATTTCTGCAGGAAGTTGTTCAACCCAATTGATTTGGATGAAAAGCGTGTTGAGCGATTTCCGGATTTCAACATCTTCGGTAACCATTTTATGTGACAACACTAGTGCTATTAACATTTCTAAAAACCCTGTGTTGCACTCTAGAACAAAACATATTGAACTTAGATATCATTTTCTTAGAGAGCTAGTTGAATCAAACATTCTTCAACTGTCATATATTTCAACTGAGGATCAATTAGCTGATATCTTAACAAAACCTTTGGATCAAAAACGTTTTATTCACTTGCGTAAAGCAATTGGCATGCTTTCCTTGAAATAAACTCTTTTGAAACCTTTGCTTAGGTTAGGTTTTGTTTTGTTTTTGTTTTGTTCTTTATCTATGTTTTGTACATAGGACATTAATTGAGCATAAATCATAATTGACTTTAATTGCATCCTTTTATGCATTTAGAAATTTATTATGCTTTTGATGTCATAATATTTCAATGTTGCAATGATCATTTACGTTAATTAAACCATCTTTTAAGTGATCAAAGTCAATTTCTCTCTCAATGATCTCTTGGTATAGTCGTTATCATATTTGATTGCTTAGTCGAGTATGAATTCGAGATCAATGGTTTGGTTGAATACTTTATATATTAAATAATTGATAGCCAATTGAGGGGGAGTCAATGAAATGTAAATTGCTCAAAAGATGTGGAAAGAGTTACATCCCAATGAGGAGTGTGAAAACTACCACCACATGGAGAATATGAAAAAAAGATACTCCATGAATGAAAAGCAAATTTCTGTTTTAAAATGTTGATAAAATTCATATTGAAATACTTGACTCAGTCGTATTTCATGGTTGGTATAAGGTGGGATTTTTTTAAAAGATGCTCAAAGAGCCACTCCTTCAACAGATTGTCTAGACATATTATTTAACTTATCTGGGATTTCAAACATCTATTGATCTTGGTACTTCATTTTCTTTACTAAAATTGATGAGTTGATAAAGGCATTACACTTAAGATCAGGATAGATGTGATTGAAGGTGTTCAACTTTAAGTGCTTTAATTTTCGTAAATTTTCGTTTCATTTTTGAGTATTTTTGGTAGATTTTGCATAATCTATTTCTTGTTGTATGAAACGATGATTTTTGTTTAAAGTTGACATGGTAAAGTGCTTACATACTTTTTCTGGATTTTATGGAATTTTTCTGAATTTTTCTGGAGAAAAAGTTGAAGCCGATCCGGATCGGGGTAAGTGATCCGGATCCCGAACGCAGGATTCTTCCTGCGGGTAGCCGATCCGGATCACAATCACGATCCGATCCGGATCACGGCTAGGGTTTTTATAAGAACAAAGAGTTTTTGATTTCTTTTACCCTAATATTTTGTTTTCAAGCCTCTAGAGTTTCTCTCTCTAGATTTCTTGCATCTTGGAGCTTCCAAACTCAAAGTTCTTCGGATTCAAGTAAGTTTTATTGATCAAATCTCGGTTTTTCACAGTTTTTATATTTTTTCATCAAACGTGAGTTGAAATCTTGGATCTTTTTCGTTTGTGGATGGTTTTTGATCAAATTTCTTTTGAAATAAGAACTCTAGGTCAATTAGTTTTGCGTTTATGCTGGGTTTTTACCTGATTAACGAGTTTTTAGGCTTCGATTTCTAAAAATTCTGTTTTAGGGCATAAAAGAGGAATTTTTGTAAATCTTGGAATTGATCTATTTTTAAAATTCTTTTTCCAAAACTAATTTGATTCTTAGCTTCTCTACATGATCATGATTGTTTGGGTACAATTTTTCAAATTTTTCAAAAATAACAATTTTTCATATGTTCTTGAGTTGCTATTCACAGGACTTAAAATTTTTCTAAACTCAGAGCACTAGAGTCAATGGCATTCACTTGGATCATTCTTCTTTTGGTTTCAATGATGCACACAAGTACATCTGTTAAGATGGAACCAGATAATTCAACTCATAACAAGGCGAAAGACACAGAGGAAGAAAGCTCAGACTATGATGAGGAAGAATGGGATGAATTTTTCAAAGATGTTCAACGAAAAATTGATGAGGAAGACAGGAAATTTGTCAAAGGAAAAAGGCTTATGAAATCTGCCTCAACAACTAAGCAATATACAAGACGGAAAAATGTCCAAAGAAGTGCGAGTCAGCATAGTGGGCCTCTTACCAGAGCACGCTCACTTTCTGGGGTTCTACAAACTGAATCTCCATGGGTTCAGGGACTGGATGCACCATCTGCTTCTACACAACATCCATCACACTCGAAGAAACGCACTACGGACCCAGATATATTGGAATCAGTTCGCCAGGAACAACAAAGAATCTCTGCTGAACAAGAAAGAATCTCGAAAGAACTTCAGCAAATTTCTTCTCAGCAAAAGAAGATCAAGAAAAAGTATTCCAATTTTTCAAAAATGCTTAAAGGGATTTTGAGCAAGCTGAGCTGTACCAGTTCAGACTCTTCAGACTAAGCAGCACCCTCTGGACATTACTCTCTTGCAGTTCTCAGTTCTTCGGTTCTTAACATTTAGTTTCGATTTTTAGGACTTAGTTTTTATTCTAACTTGTAGTTTAGTTTGTGCATATTAATAGAACTTTTTTAACTCTCCTTACATCTAGTAGTGTTGACTACGTTTTGGCTTTGTTTTGTGACAAAAAGGGGGAGAGAGTTAGAGCGAACTTTGAACAATGAATGATGTGAACTTTGTGAATATCAAGGTAAGTATGACTTCAACTCAACTTTGGTTTTTCTCTTGTGATTTGTGGCATGCCTCTATACTAACTATTTGACTAACTATTTGGGCATGTAATATGACTAACAAGTTGATGTTGGACTAACAAATTTTGACATTTGGTTTTTGACTGCCTAGAAGATATGTTGGTTTTAACTATGATTCTCTTACATATCTGAATTTTTCAAATGTCATGATGAGAATAAACTCTATCTCTGTACTTGGTTTTGTATGTTTCGATTCTTGAGGTATCTAACGTTTTTGTTTGTCAAGAATGCTTTATTTGTGCAGAGAGTACAGGTGTCTAAGTCTAGAGTCTGTTTTAGGAGTTTATCTCATGTTTTTAATTTCTGGATCTCTTTTGTAAATTTTTGTTATATGGTGATAGCAACAAAAATATCTTTTTGAATTTTCTTTTGTGGATTTGTGTTTTGTCACGAAACCGCCAAAGGGGGAGATTGTTACGGAATTTGAGTTGGCGTATTTCGTGAATGTATTAAGTCTTGAAGATTGAAGATGAAGAAACTTTGGATCATATACCTCAATCTCAAGAAAGAAGAATTCAAAAGGATCAGGTACGTTTAACTAAAGATTTTGATGATCCGAATACTTCTTATAGTGTAGAAACACCTGGAAGAATGTTTTATTGCATAAACATCAAAAACTGGACATGGGACATGTTCAGGATCCGGATCGTGCTCGGCAATCCGGATCCCGAAGGGTGTTGTTCATACACTGGTTCAATCCGGATCGCAGCATCCTCTGATCCGGATCCCGAACACTAGTTTTACCTGTTTGCTTCCTCGATCCGGATCAGGACTTGCAATCCGGATCCCGAACATTGATGTTCTGGTAAAACTGTATGAACGATCCGGATCGGACTTTGATCCGGATCCCGAACAGCATTTTTCTGGAAATCGTCTTTCTTGCTTCTGCAATCCGGATCGCCAATTCCAATCCGGATCGCCGTCGGTAAAATTTCCAGAAAAGGCAGTTTTTGATCCTATCTTCTTCCAATGGTTTCTAACCTATAAATAGGCCCTGTATTCATTTCTAGGGCATCCGCTATTACAGAAAAAAATAGCCGAAAAGAAAAATCCACATATATAGAGAAGAAAGGAAATCAATAGATTTATTCTATGTTTCTTCATCTATATTGATTGATTTGATTCTAGGTTTTCCATACTCACATTTTGAGTAGAATCAAATCAATGAATACTTAGATGGTATTTCCGATCTATCTTTCATCTAAGTATTCGGCGGATCATCACCACCCAAAACAAACAACGATTTACCCCAAAATCGGCGCGTGGACTCGCGTGGCCTTGTGGATTCAAGGTGCAACCGCTCTCGTGGATTCGGAGCGAGGTACGTTCGTGGATTCGAAGCGTGCCACTGGGTGAAGACCGTGGATTCGGTCGGACGTCGTGGACTCGACGTTGGACGCTGTGGATTCAGCGTTGGGCGCGGATCGTGGATTCGAGAAGCGTCGTGGAGCGAGCGGAGAAGATCTACTAGGAGCGTATGGTAAGAGGTTGAGTCGTCTGTGAGTACGTTATATCACCTTGTACGTGTTTAATTCTAGTGGATTTCGCCGTGTTATCGGTCCCGTGGTTTTTTACTCCGGTTTGGAGTTTTTCCACGTAAAAATCTTGCGTGTTCGTTTATTTTTTCCGCATTGGATTTTATAGCGCAACGATTTTTGAGTGTTTATTGTTTACACCTATTCACCCCCCTCTAGGTGTTTTTTCCCCTATTTAGATCCAATTACTTATAACCCAACATATATATATATGTATATATATATATATATATGTATATATATATGTATATATATATATATATATGTATATATATATATATATATGTACATACTAATATCATAAATGTTATGATGTTAATGTATATATAATTAGATTATATTTATAAATAAAAATTTATTTCTGCTGCATTAAATGCGCATGCACGCGCATCCATTTCCTTACAAAGCTCTCCGGACTTTGAACAACATATAATTAGAACCATTGTCTGGGGCAGCCACGACGCAGAAAGCGTCATTATAGCATTTCGCCGAACACCCGGCGTGCGATAACAATACAATAAATATGATGTTACGAGATCTACCTTCGATCCAGCAGCTTTAGAATCTGAGAAAAGGCACCATCTAGAAGGTTTCGACCTGCCGGACTCCATGCTCACTGTTCGGAGCGAAGACAAGCCTTATAGAACGTACTGGGTAAAGATTTAGTGTTGTTTTTGATGTTTTCGGGAGTAACGTCGGCCAACCAGTAATCCGAGACAATCTTGATGGCTTTGAATGTCACGCCCCGGGTGTAAACCAGAACCCGGGCCCGCTAACAGATCCGCCGTGCACACAGAATTTTCCACGTACACGAAGCGCTGGTAACCTGCTTAGATAGACAATATACCATAAAAGAGCATAAACAGAGCTGAACTAATAGAACTAAAAATAATCTCAGACTGAAATAAACTACAAACTGACATAAAAGTACAATATACTCCCAGCTCACCATAAATATACAACCAGCTGGCTAAAGCCAGTCCCAAAAGTAAACTAATATAGTCTGAGATACAAAAGGGGTACAATAAAAGTCCAGCTACTCTCACAGTCGGGGTAGATGATCTAGCTAGTCCGCAATCCTCTTACCTCGATCCGCCGCTGAAGGCCCAGCAGCTCCCGCAGACGACTCTGCAAAACACAGGGAAAAAGGACAGAAAACAACAATGGGGGGGTGAGAACTACTAGATAAACCAGTAGCCTCCCCCTAGTGGGTAAAACCTCAAATGCTGACACACCCACTAGGACTATAAGAGGCAAAAGGAAAGAACAAGAGGCAAAAGGAAAGAACAGTGGTATACAATAAAGACTGCTGAAAAAGGAAACTACCACTACTATGCCTCTAGATGCAGTGCCAAAAGTATATATATATATATATATATATATATATATATATATATATATATATATATATGCAACTGTAAAACTAACTGCCCAAAGAAACCCAATCAAAGGGCCAGGAAATACTGGCACTGCCTGCTCTGTCATCAATCGCAACTCATCAAGGTGCCCGGCGCTCGGCACGGTGTAAAGCCTACTCCGGAGTGGCACTCGAGGGGAGCGACCCACACGAGTAAAGTATGTAAAGTATCCCTGTATCAAGTATCTCTGTATCAAGCATCTCTGTAACCAATGTCTCACAATAGCAGGACTGGATCATGACTATGATCAAAGTGGGAAATATCCATCCACTAAAGTAACCCTGATCCCCAATCAGATGCAATAGTAATCACAAGTGGGAAACACCGTCCACTAGGAAAATCTGAAACCCAATCTGATGCATAAGTGAACATCCGGTCAACCGCCTAATATCCACGGTCGCCGTAACACCCTATAAGTCCAAAATCTGATAGAGTAATCAACAGCTGGCTAACCGCCTCAAGTCCGCGGTTACTACCATGCCCCACAATGTATCATCGAGTCAAACCTGTCCCAGACTCAAGCCTTAACTACACTATCCCAAACCCTGCTCAAACCGAGCAACATATATCCGAATGCGAAGGGAATAGTGAAACATGGTTTCTCCTAAGTCAAGTCCCAAAGATAGTGTAGCAATAAATAGTAGTCCATCTAGATGTCCAAACAAGCATGCAAAGGTTCGCATTTAGAAACAGAAGGAAAGTATTAAATATTTATTTAGAAAAGATGGTTTTATGATAATACTTTAGCATGCGATGATAGTTTACAGCATATGTCCAACAACAGTGTCCCAGTTTACCATAAATGAGCTGTCATATTATTTGTGGGGTTTACTTATGCATTTCATGAGTACAAGTACCGATTATCTGTTTAAAGTCGGGAATCTCTAATACTCCTAGTGAGATAGTCAGTAATGAGGTAAGCAACAACCACCCACCTCGAAAAGCGTGCACAATACTCTAAGAAAATACCCACTGTCCTCTATGCACACCGTCAGCTGAAACAGTATCCTCTGTCCCGAGTTCCTAAAATCTCAAAAAAATCACGGTTGCGTTCCTCGCGAAAAGTAGCCCAAAATCGACTCTTGAATCGCCTCGATCTGATATTCCTACGCGGAGAAACAATTCGTCGAAGTCGCCGCTCTTAGGAACACACTGGCGAAGAAATCGTCGAAAAAGGACTTCTGTACTGCGCAGGGGACTCCTCGGACTGAAATACGACGATAACGGGCCAAGATTGGGGAAAAGCGAGGCACACTGTAAAATCCGGATCGCCGCTGTCGAACTTTCGGAAAATCTGGGAACGCACCACGAGGTAGAAAATGATGAGATGAAAAACTTCTCTTGAGGTCCCTCCCACTGGTTCTCTCTCTATCTCTCGAAAAACAGGGAAAAAGAAGAGGGGAGGCCTTTATATAGGCCCAAAAAATCTTTTGGGAAAATGACCTCTGTGTCCCCTGTTTCGGGCGGCTACAGTGCGCCCGGCCCAATTCGGGCGCCTACAATACGGCCCGGCCCGCCAATTTCCGGGCGCGCACAGTGCGGCCCGGCCCAGCCTAGCTTGCGCACTGGATCCGGCCGCATGCTTCACGCCGTCCGACCCGGCCCAGGGCCCACCACGTGTCCGCCAAACAGGCGGCAGCCGTGCGGGCCCAAAGGGAATGCGCCACGTGTCCCCCGTGATTGGCGGCGCGGTGGGCGCGCCCGCCTATCGCGTGGCGACACGTGGCCCCGCCCGACACGGCTGTCGGCGGGCGTCGCCGCCACGTGCGCCCACATGCGCCCATGTGCGCGTACAGCCGCCGCCGCGCGTTGCTCCGTGCGCCACGCGCACATGGACCAGCCAATCCGGGGCCGCCACGTGGCGCGCCCCGGTCCACCGTGCACCGCGCCCCCTCCGCGCCTGCCCGGCCTGCCCGCGCACCCTCCCGTGCGCCGCGCGCCTTGCACCGGCCCAACCGCGTGCCGCCACGTGGCCTGCCGGTCCACCGTGTACCGGCGGCCCTTTCCGTGGACCGGGAGGCGTGCGCCGGCCCAATCAGAGGCCGCCACGTGTCCCCGGCCGGTCCACAGCTCCCCCCATGCACCATTTTGCGCAGAAAACTTCCGGGGATCCGTTTTTGGGCATCCAGACTCCAAAATAAATAAGTAAATAGCCGTTTTCAAGCGTTTTTCCGCGCTGAATCCAAATATGGCCTCCTTTTGGCCCAAAACATTCTCTAAAATTCAGCAAATACCTCCGAAGGCCAAACCAACAGTAAATACCACACTGTGTCCATCCGTAGCATCCCTTTGATGCACTGTGGACCTAATACACCAATGATAGGTGTTTCACACCAAGGATTCATGGAAAAACTATACGGAATCCTGGACCACTACATCCTCCCCCACTAACAAAAGTTTCGTCCTCGAAACGAAAATCATACCTCAATCCTGAGTCTCGAATAAGTAAGCGTAGGCGTTCATCATCTCTGACTCGAGCTCCCACGTCGCCTCGCGCTCATCATGATTGTTCCAAAGGATCTTCACATAGGGAATGGTCCGATTGCGTAATTCTTTCACCTCCCGATCTAGAATCCGCAGTGGGCGCTCTTCATATCTCAAATCCTCGCTGATCTCGAGAGGCGCAAAGTCGATGACGTGCGACGGGTCGAAGACGTACCTCCTCAGTGTGGAAACATGAAACACATCATGGACACCAGCAAGTCTCGGGGGAAGTGCAAGTCGGTAAGCAACTGGCCCGATACGCTCCAATACCTCAAAGGGTCCAATGTATCGGGGACTGAGTTTCCCACGAATGCCAAACCTCCTTATCCTTTTGGACGGCGAGACTTTCAGAAATACATGATCTCCCACCTGAAACTCTAAGTCTCGTCGCCGAACATCAGCATAGCTCCTCTGTCGACTCTGAGCGATCTGAAGGTGCTGTCGGATCACTCTGACCTTTTCTTCTGCCTCTAGCAACAAATCTGGTCCCAGAGTCCTTCTCTCCCCCACATCACTCCAATATAGCGGTGATCGACATTTACGTCCGTACAACGCTTCAAACGGAGCCATTTGAATGCTCGCTTGAAAGCTGTTGTTGTACGCAAACTCAGCCAGTGATAAGTGTCGAATCCATCCACCGCCAAAATCCAGGACACAAGCCCTCAGCATATCCTCAAGGATCTGAATCGTCCGCTCTGACTGTCCATCAGTCTGTGGGTGGAAAGCTGTACTAAATCTGAGCTGAGTCCCCAAGGTAGTCTGTAAACTCCCCCAGAATCGCGAAGCAAACCTCGGGTCTCTATCTGATACTATGGAAGCTGGCACCCCATGTAACCTCACTATCTCATCCAAGTATAACTGGGCTAGTCGCTCGAGTGGCCAAGTAGTCTGTATAGGCAAAAAGTGCGCTGACTTGGTAAGTCGATCCACCACTACCCAGATAGCATCTGCTCCTCCTTGTGCCCTCGGTAATCCGACCACAAAATCCATCGTAATGTGGTCCCATTTCCACTCGGGAATTGGGAGACTTTGTAACTTGCCAGCTGGCACTCGATGCTCAGCTTTTACCTGCTGACAAGTTAAACACTGAGACACAAACCTCCCAATATCCCTTTTCATGCCATTCCACCAGAAGTGTGCCTTGAGGTCCTTATACATCTTAGTCCCCCCAGGATGAAGGGTGTAAGGTGTATAATGGGCCTCCTCAATATCTGCTCTCTGATCTCAGCATCCACTGGCACACATGCTCGGTCCCTGTACCTCAGTACTCCCGCAAGCATCCACTGTAAAGTCCCCTGTCTGATCACTCGGAATCTGATCTCTAATCCTGGTCAAATGGGGGTCCTCACTCTGTCTTTCCCTGATCCTGTCTAGCAGAGTGGGCTGCACGACCAAAGACATCAGTCTAGCAGAGACCCCAGGGGATACAACCTCTATCTCGAGCCGTCTCATCTCCTCTAACAGTGGCGCCTGATCTGTAATCAACATGGACAAACTCTGCACCGCTCTCCTACTCAAGGCATCTGCAACCACGTTGGCCTTTCCGGGATGGTAAAGGATATCCACATCGTAATCCTTTAGTAGCTCTAACCATCTGCGCTGCCTCAAATTCAGCTCCTTCTGCGTGAACAGGTACTTTAGGCTCTTGTGGTCGGTGTAGATCTCACAGTGCTCTCCATATAGGTAATGGCGCCAAAGCTTCAGTGCAAACACCACGGCAGCAAGCTCCAAGTCATGGGTAGGGTAATTCTTCTCGTAATCCTTAAGCTGTCTCGATGCATAAGCAATTACCCTCCCTTCCTGCATCAGCACGCATCCAAGTCCACTGTGCGATGCATCACTGTAGATCACATATCCTTTCCCCATAACAGGGAGGGAAAGGATAGGAGCGGTCATCAATCTATCCTTTAGCTCCTCAAAGCTCCTCTGGCAGTCCTCACTCCAGATAAACTTAACTCCTTTACGCGTCAACCGAGTGAGGGGTGTGGAGAGCTTCGCAAAGCCTTCCACAAACCGACGATAATAACCAGCTAATCCCATGAAGCTGCGCACCTCTGCTACAGTCGTCGGTCGGGGCCAATCTCGAACTGCCTCAATCTTCGCCGGGTCTACAGCTACACCTGCGGCGGAAATCACATGGCCCAAGAAAGCTACCTCCCGAAGCCAAAACTCACACTTTGCCAGCTTGGCATACAACTTCTTCTCTCGTAGAAGTTGTAGCACAGTCCTCAAGTGTTCCTCATGCTCAGCCTCGCTTCGGGAGTAAATAAGGATATCATCAATGAACACCACCACAAAACGATCCAGAAAGGGCCGAAATATCCTGTTCATCAAGTCCATAAAGGCGGCAGGGGCATTAGTCAATCCAAACGGCATAACTGTAAACTCATAATGCCCATACCGTGATCTGAAAGCAGTCTTAGGAATATCCTCGGCCTTCACCTTCAATTGGTGGTAACCAGACTGTAGATCAATCTTGGAAAATACACAAGACCCTTGCAGCTGATCAAAGAGATCATCGATGCGCGGCAAAGGGTACTTGTTCTTAATGGTCACTTTGTTCAATTCCCTATAGTCCACACACAACCGAAGTGACCCATCCTTCTTTTTCACGAATAGCACCGGTGCTCCCCAAGGCGACACACTTGGTCTAATAAAGCCCTTATCCATCAGATCTTGCAGTTGTGCTTTAAGCTCTCGCAGCTCAGCCGGTGCCATCCGATAAGGAGCCTTAGAGATTGGCGCAGTTCCTGGAACTACGTCAATCACAAACTCAATCTCTCTGTCTGGCGGCATACTAGTCAGCTCAGGTGGAAAAACATCCGGAAACTCGCGGGCAATAGGAATATCCCCGAGTCCCGGTGCCGCCGTAGGCCCCTCAACAACACTAGCCAAAAAGGCTACACATCCTCGATGAATCATCCGCCTCGCTCGGGAAGTCGAAACCATAGAGGCAAAGAAAGCACTCTGACATCCCCGATATACAAACATCTCCTGGCCTGGCTCTCTAAAAGTGACAGTCCTCTCGGCACAGTCAATAGTCGCGAAATACCGAGCCAGCCAGTCCATCCCGAGAACCACATCAAAGTCCCTCAGCTGTCTCAAGACCAACAGGTCTGCTGGCATAATCCAGGACTCGATTTGCATCGGGCAGGACCAACAACACTCCTCCACGTGCAAAGTGTGATCGGGAATCTGAACCTCTCGTGCACGTGGTAAAAGTCCTACCTCTAACCCATGTAATGATGCAAATGATCTACTAATGAAAGAATGAGATGCTCCAGTATCAAATAAAGTACGAGTCCTAATGCCAGAGAGTAAGGTGATACCTGCCACCACATGATCTGCTGCTGAAGAGTCCTCTACCTGTGCAGCATACACTCGCCCACTCTGAGCTGGAGGGCGATAATCTGTGGGATGGGAAGAAGAGGGCCTGCTCACTGGAGCATAAGGCCGCTGAGCCGTCGTCCGCTGCTGCGATGATGCTAGGGCAGATGCTGAAGAAGGGGCGACTGAGGTCGAAAAGGGGCACGAAGCTCGAATGTGCCCTGGCTGTCCACATCCGTAGCAGCGACCCCACCGCTGGTCGCAGGTGCCGGGAAAGTGCGGACCTCCACAAAAGATACAACTACTGGGAGCCCGTGACTGTCGAGACTGCTGCTGCTGAGACTGCCGCTGTCGCTGTGGCTGCCGCTGAGACCCGCGCTGTGACGACTGCGATTTCTGCTGCTGCTGCTGCTGCGGGGGCCTCTGGAATCCACCAGGCCCTCGCCGCTCCGAACGCCCACGGCCCAGGAACTGAGGCGGTGGCGGCCGGGGCGGCCTCCAAGTACTGGCCTGTCCCCCCTCATTCTGGGCTGATCGCTTTCTATCGGAGTTCTGAGCGACCATCCCCCCATGTCTGGCGACCACGTGGCCTCCCCGCTCCACCCACTGTGCATGCTCTGCTGCCTCCTCCAAGGTCTGTAGCCTCTGGGCATGCACTAATGTATAGATCTCTGGGCGTAGCCCTGTCTCAAAGAGCTCCACCTGGTGTGGTCCGTCCCTGGCAACATAAGGCACACAGTTGAGCAACTGTGTGAACTGCTGAAAATAGTCCCAAACTGCTCGCTCGCCCTGCTGAAGATTCTTCAGATCATTTTCCAGCTTTTTCTTCACACTCGTGGAGAAGTAGGTATCAAGAATCATCCTCCTGAACTCCGACCAGGGTAGCTGTCGGGTAATCTGAAACTCTAGAGGCTCACCCCAGCGCCACCATGCATCAGCGTCCCCCTCCAAACAATGCACTGCCAAATGTACCCTGAATCTCGGATCGATGAAGAAGTCTTGAAACAACTTCTCCATTGATGCTAACCAGGTCCCGATCTCCCAAGGGTGGGTACTCCGCCCCGAATACCTAGGTGGTCCCCTCTGGCAGAACTGAGTAAGCTTCTCTGCAATCTCCTGCTCCTCGGCCGGGGTCAATGGTCGAATCGCTCCCGGCGCCCCACTGCTCGATGATGGTGCCGAAGGTGCCAAAGGTACTACCGGTGGTGCGGGAGCCTCCTGAACAAAAGGGGGTGGTGCGTCACGCTGGGCAAGTAACAGATCAATCTTGTGCTCCTGTTGTCGATGGCTCTCTGCCAATTGGGCCATCATGGCGTGCGATAACAATACAATAAATATGATGTTACGAGATCTACCTTCGATCCAGCAGCTTTAGAATCTGAGAAAAGGCACCATCTAGAAGGTTTCGACCTGCCGGACTCCATGCTCACTGTTCGGAGCGAAGACAAGCCTTATAGAACGTACTGGGTAAAGATTTAGTGTTGTTTTTGATGTTCTCGGGAGTAACGTCGGCCAACCTAGTAATCCCAGACAATCTTGATACCTTTAATCTGTCACGCCCCGGGTGTAAACCAGAACCCGGGCCCGCCAACAGATCCGCCGTGCACACAGAATTTTTCATGTACACGAAGCGCTGGTAACCTGCTCAGATAGACAATATACCATAAAAGAGCATAAACAGAGCTGAACTAATAGAACTAAAAGTAATCTCAGACTGAAATAAACTACAAACTGACATAAAAGTACAATATACTCCCAGCTCACCATAAATATACAACCAGCTGGCTAAAGCCAGTCCCAAAAGTAAACTAATATAGTCTGAGATACAAAAGGGGTACAATAAAAGTCCAGCTACTCTCACAGTCGGGGTAGATGATCTAGCTAGTCCGCAATCCTCTTACCTCGATCCGCCGCTGAAGGCCCAGCAGCTCCCGCAGACGACTCTGCAAAACACAGGGAAAAAGGACAGAAAACAACAATGGGGGTGAGAACTACTAGATAAACCAGTAGCCTCCCCTAGTGGGTAAAACCTCAAATGCTGACACACCCACTAGGACTATAAGAGGCAAAAGGAAAGAACAAGAGGCAAAAGGAAAGAACAGTGGTATACAATAAAGACTGCTGAAAAAGGAAACTACCACTACTATGCCTCTAGATGCAGTGCCAAAAGGTAACTGTATATATATATATATATGTATGTATATATATATATATATAGTATATATATATATATATAAACTGTAAACTAACTGCCCAAAGAAACCCAATCAAAGGGCCAGGAAATACTGGCACTGCCTGCTCTGTCATCAATCGCAACTCATCAAGGTGCCCGGCGCTCGGCACGGTGTAAAGCCTACTCCGGAGTGGCACTCGAGGGGAGCGACCCACACGAGTAAAGTATGTAAAGTATCCCTGTATCAAGTATCTCTGTATCAAGCATCTCTGTAACCAATGTCTCACAATAGCAGGACTGGATCATGACTATGATCAAAGTGGAAAATATCCATCCACTAAAGTAACCCTGATCCCTAATCAGATGCAATAGTAATCACAAGTGGGAAACACCGTCCACTAGGAAAATCTGAAACCCAATCTGATGCATAAGTGAACATCCGGTCAACCGCCTAATATCCACGGTCGCCGTAACACCCTATAAGTCCAAAATCTGATAGAGTAATCAACAGCTGGCTAACCGCCTCAAGTCCGCGGTTACTACCATGCCCCACAATGTATCATCGAGTCAAACCTGTCCCAGACTCAAGCCTTAACTACACTATCCCAAACCCTGCTCAAACCGAGCAACATATATCCGAATGCGAAGGGTAATAGTGAAACATGGTTTCTCCTAAGTCAAGTCCCAAAGATAGTGTAGCAATAAATAGTAGTCCATCTAGATGTCCAAACAAGCATGCAAAGGTTTGCATTTAGAAACAGAAGGAAAGTATTAAATATTTATTTAGAAAAGATGGTTTTATGATAATACTTTAGCATGCGATGATAGTTTACAGCATATGTCCAACAACAGTGTCCCAGTTTACCATAAATGAGCTGTCATATTATTTGTGGGGTTTACTTATGCATTTCATGAGTACAAGTACCGATTATCTGTTTAAAGTCGGGAATCTCTAATACTCCTAGTGAGATAGTCAGTAATGAGGTAAGCAACAACCACCCACCTCGAAAAGCGTGCACAATACTCTAAGAAAATACCCACTGTCCTCTATGCACACCGTCAGCTGAAACAGTATCCTCTGTCCCGAGCTCCTAAAATCTCAGAAAAATCACGGTTGCGTTCCTCGCGAAAAGTAGCCCAAAATCGACTCTTGAATCGCCTCGATCTGATATTCCTACGCGGAGAAACAATTCGTCGAAGTCGCCGCTCTTAGGAACACACTGGCGAAGAAATCGTCGAAAAAGGACTTCTGTACTGCGCAGGGGACTCCTCGGACTGAAATACGACGATAACGGGCCAAGATTGGGGAAAAGCGAGGCACACTGTAAAATCCGGATCGCCGCTGTCGAACTTCCGGAAAATCTGGGAACGCACCACGAGGTAGAAAATGATGAGATGAAAAACTTCTCTTGAGGTCCCTCCCACTGGTTCTCTCTCTATCTCTCGAAAAACAGGGAAAAAGAAGAGGGGAGGCCTTTATATAGGCCCAAAAAATCTTTTGGGAAAATGACCTCTGTGTCCCCGGTTTCGGGCGGCTACAGTGCGCCCGCCCCAATTCGGGCGCCTACAGTGCGGCCCGGCCCGCCAATTTCCGGGCTCGCACAGTGCGGCCCGGCCCAGCCCAGCTTGCGCACTGGATCCGGCCGCATGCTTCACGCCGTCCGACCCGGCCCAGGGCCCACCACGTGTCCGCCAAACAGGCGGCAGCCGTGCGGGCCCAAAGGGAATGCGCCACGTGTCCCCCGTGATTGGCGGCGCGGTGGGCGCGCCCGCCTATCGCGTGGCGACACGTGGCCCCGCCCGACACGGCTGTCGGCGGGCGTCGCCGCCACGTGCGCCCACATGCGCCCATGTGCGCGTACAGCCGCCGCCGCGCGTTGCTCCGTGCGCCACGCGCACATAGACCAGCCAATCCGGGGCCGCCACGTGGCGCGCCCCGGTCCACCATGCACCGCGCCCCCTCCGCGCCTGCCCGGCCTGCCCGCGCTGCCCGCGCACCCTCCCGTGCGCCGCGCGCCTTGCACCGGCCCAACCGCGTGCCGCCACGTGGCCCGCCGGTCCACCGTGCACCGGCGGCCCTTTCCGTGGACCGGGAGGCGTGCGCCGGCCCAATCAGAGGCCGCCACGTGTCCCCGGCCGGTCCACAGCTCCCCCCATGCACCATTTTGCTCAGAAAACTTCCGGGGGTCCTTTTTTGGGCATCCAGACTCCAAAATAAATAAGTAAATAGCAGTTTTCAAGCGTTTTTCCGCGCTGAATCCAAATACGGCCTCCGTTTGGCCCAATACTTTCTCTAAAATTTAGCAAATACCTCCGAAGGCCAAACCAACAGTAGATACCACACTGTGTCCATCCGTAGCATCCCTTTGATGCACTGTGGACCTAATACACCAATGATAGGTGTTTCACACCAAGGATTCACGGAAAAACTATACGGAATCCTGGACCACTACATTGAAGGTGAGCACAGTGAAGAATGAGGGTTACAAAGCGTCATGCTCCACTGCAGCAAGGTCGCAGGTAGTCAGGATGGCCGATCGAGCTCAGCCAAAGAGCTCCAGCCTGAGGTGTACCAACTCGAGTTCTGTCACGCCCCGGGGGTTTTTCAGTTAAGCGAAAAACATGAATTGTTAAAAACTTTTTTCTTTCCTTTCCAATGTCCCCCGACACGCGCCAGACCCGCCACACGTGTAAATTCCTCAACCCCGAACGCGGAGTCACCTTTGCACGTGCACGGCGTTACATCCACAATATTCACTTTAACCACACTAGTCCGTACAAGTAAAGGAAAGTAAAACAACATTTTGCATAAGAAGTTATGAGGCCGACTAAGTTTTGAAAGGATAAATTCACAGGGTTTTGAAAACGGTACCCACCCGACACCCATTATTTTCAAAAGTTGATTTCGCAAATATTTTCTTGTCTTGAAAATAGGCCGAATAACTAAGGAGCATGAAAGTAAAAGGATCACCACAGTAATTAAACATCCACACACAGCACAGTCAAATCCACTCACACATAACTAATTACTACGAAGATAAAGCGTATAAAGCCCAAAAAATGTCACTCATGGAGACACTAAAAAAATATAGCACATCCTCGGTATCGTCCTCACAGCCGTCCCAAGCCCGCACCCGACCAAACCTGTCACGGAGTGGGGAGTCAGTGACACATCCAGCGGACAAAATAAATAAGGGTGAAAGCATGCTATAACGGAGAAACTGAAAGTAAAGCAAACCGAAACACCAGAGCGTCCACGCCCCCCCCCCCCTCCTCCCCCCAAAAAATCCATAGTACCCTATGACAATCAAACATGTGCACCTGCCCCTGCAACAATGAGATATGTGTACCTGCCCCTATAACATTCAAATATGTGTACCTGCCCCTGTAATATTCAAATATGTGCACCTGCCCCTCCTTGTTGCTTATAACCCCTCCACGGAACTCGTGCGGTCCGGAGTAACCGCGAGGGGTCTCCACTACGGCACCTTGTGGAGTACACGGGCCAACGTGCCATTTTTTAGAAAAAATACACCAGTGCGGTGGCCAAACCGCTGGTGTGTGTGCAAGCAACCATGGGCTCACCAATTAAGGATCATGTGTGTTGTAAGACAGTGCGACCCTCGATCGCCATAGATAGTGGTAATAAAGATGCATGTGTAAAATGGGGGTTAGTTGGGATCACGATGTATGTATTGTTATGCTCATGCGTAAACATAATATGAAATACTGAATTCTAGAGATGACAGAGAAGGTACCCACCTCAACCAATGTTAACCGGACCACCCGAAGTCGACTCGCCCCCCCCCCCCCCCCCCCCCCCCCCCCCCCGGACGACACCTCGACCTACGGAGTCCCCAGATAAAACAGCAGTTATGACCGAAGGTTGATTGCGAAGACTCGACACTCGAACGACTCAAAATAAATAAGTAATAGTCGGGACACAAAAGCACACGGCGAGAACACGAAAGGAACCGAGCGGCGGCGGCACAGCGGGGCCGCGGCAACAATAGCAGCAGTAGCGGCGCGGCACGGCGCAGTAATAGCAGGGCCCCACGCGGGTGCAGGCCCGCGCGGCAGCGGCGCGACGACAGCCCGACGGCGGTAAGGTGCGGCGGCGCGGCAGCGCGCGGGCGCGGCGGCGCTGCAGCGAGGCCCCAGGCGGGCGCAGCGGCACGGCAGCGAGGCCCCACGCGGGCAAGGCCCCGCGCGGCAGCGAGGCCCCGCGCGGGCGCATGCCCGCTCGGGCGCGGCGGCAACAGTGACAGCGGCGGCTGCGACGACGGCGGCGGCGACGTAGGCCGTGGCTAGGGCATCCCGACCCTAAAACTCCCAAAAACACCACAAAAAGAGTAACACTCACCTCGAGGTATCGAAGGAGATGATCCGATCCCGTCCCTCGCGGTAGAAGGTTCCGGATCCGCTGCCCGTCCCGTTCTCGGCCTCCGGTGCGTCGATCGCCAAACGAGATCCTCTCTCTCTCTCTCTCTCTCTCTCTCTCTCTCTCTCTACGCAGCTAGGCGGCTAGGGTAGGCGTATATCTTTTTCTTAGGGTAAAACGTCGGTATTTATATATATATCAAGGAAAAACCCCAAACCCTAAAATAAACGAAAACCCCAAACCCTCGAGTGTACAAAATAAGGATTAAGAAATGAAGTCAAAAAGGCAGATTTCGTTTTCACTCTCGTACAGCTAAACAAACCCAAGTCTGACCCAAGAGAAACCAACCGCGTTGCCTCAAAAAGCGTGCAAAATAAGAGGCATGGAGTTCGATGCGCGATACAGACACCGCGAACTTCAAAATTCTATTCCGGGAGATCCGGGAGTCGAATTTCGGATCCGATCGCACTACCATTCAACGTTTCACGAGCTCTATCACCAAAAAAATAAGAACGAATGCCAACACACTACCCACTAAGGATCATAATGAGGGACGCTACTATAGCTAACCTATCCCGACAAGGTTCATAGACGATGTCCGAAAAGTCCGAATACTTCAAGTTCATCCTTTGAACTCGAGCACCAGGATTTGTGGCAATGCTAGAAAAAGTTAGATGGTCGTCACTGCAGCCTCAGAGGATCAAGAATGGTGGCCAGAGTCGGCGGTGCGGCTGGGCCAGGCTACGACTCCAAGATGACCCCAATCGGGTCATGGGCAGCCTGCAGCTTGGAGAGAGGCCCAGTAGCGATGGGATCTTATGACGGCGTCGCCGGAGTCCAGAAAGCGCCGGCATGTGACTCTAGAGTGGCGCAGCCTGAAGTAGGGAGTCTTGGTTCATCCCCAAACCGAGAGGAGAAAAGAGATCAAGAGTGAGAGAGATAGCATGAGAGGAGAGGGAGCTAGGGTTCTTTTTTTTTTTTTTTTTCCTTATCGATGTTGTGGTCGTGGGCTCGGTTCTGGCGGCTGCGGCCAAGATGGGGTTGTGTAGGTCAAGGGAAGGAGAGGAGGAGGAGGGAGTTGGCGGCTTGCAACGATTTCAAAGAACCTTAGGTTGCATTTGGCAATCGGTATAAGGGGGGGATAAGGGGGTTATCCCCCCCCCCCCCTTTATACCCAAACAGCATTTAAGTGTGGGAAAACAGCTGTTCCCCCCATACCAGGTTATTCCGGTATAAGGGTGGAACAGCTGTTCCGCCCCGCAAGTGAAACAGCTGTTTTACTTGTTACTTTTTTTTTTAATTAAATTTTTTTTAAATTATAAGATATTTAAATTTATAAAATTTAAATTTTTTTATTTTATTTTATAAATGTTAATCTCCTCTATTATTCTTATTCCTTTTTAACTTACCAAACATAATTTTTTTTATCCCGATACAACTCTTGTACTCAACCAAACACAAAATTACTATAATTCTTACTTGTACCTGAACTTATACTCATCCCCGGAATAACCAGTTTTCGTTTATATCCGAACCAAACATAGCCTTAGAATTTTCTGCACCCAAAACCTAAAAAAGATCGCGCACAATTGCATCAAGATCTAAATTTTTTTAAAAAATCGTGCATAAGCACTCCCCTTCTCATAGGGTATCGTAACCATGTCCCTATTAGGGCAACGCATTTATGCGAAAGGCCTCGAATATCCTCGGAATCCGCAACATTGAGCCAAACTACGTGCAATAGGCAACTTCGAGATGCCGCTATTTTGCGATGCAAGATTCGATTCCAGCGAAACTTGGACTGACACATTCATCTTTAAGTATCGATTCCAACGAGCCCTTATTTGCTAAAATTTGTTGGATATTTTGCAAGATTTTTCATCTTGAACGCACTGTGTTCGGTCTCCAACAGGAAAAATTGCACGCGACTTCCGGATTCAAGATCTCGTAACTCTTCACCCGAAATTTAATTTTCAGTGAAACTTCGCTTCAGGCATTGTTCTCTGAGTCTACTTTCTCACGGGTCCTTCTGTTCGCAAAGACTCTAAGTTTTCTCACATGAAATGATAGCCTCTTCACGCGTCATCCTATTCTCTCATTTAGTTAAACGTATAATTTAACCCCTTTGGTTCAACATTTATTACCCAAAACTCATAGACAGGGATAATCTGTTCACCAGTAACTCCACCTCGAAAATCATATAATTTGGCACATAAAATATTGTATTTTTTGAATAAATATTTCGTTCCCGATTTTTATAATCTTTTTTTTTTCTAAAAATTATAATTTTAACACATCATATCGAGAAACGAATATCGCCACAAGGTTCAGTGCGACGAGAACTTTCAGATAGTAATTTTGTTTCATCAGAATCAAATCTTGTTACGTTAAATTAGACATTTCTTCATAATTATACTTCAAATTAAATTATTAATAATTTTAAAACTTCAAAAAAAGTAAGTTTTTAAAATTTTTATTCATTAAATTTTCCGTGGTTACTACACTAACACATGTTGTCCTTTTCTTTTTTTTTGGCTCTCGTAGCTCTTCAACGGCTGGTAGCTCTTCAAAGGCTCCAACAGCCGACCTGCTGTCAACATCATATGCAACTAGTAGTGTGCTAATTAGTGACTTACACACTCTTACGTACGCATATACGCATATATTGCAAACTAAGGTCACGTGGTCATATAAAAAATAAATAAAAAAATTAATAAGAAGGGCAACCTTGCATACCATGCATGTTGGGAGAAAGTCTACATTTTACCTTTGAACTGATCTATACCGTTCAATGTACGGACAAATTTATAATAATTTAATTATAAAAATTTAAAAAGAATTTTTCTTTTTTGTAACTATTAGTTATTTATTCTTTTTTTTAAAAAAAAAAAAATTATATTTTATCTTTTTCAAAATTTTGTCCTCCTTCCTCCACCGTCAAGATTTCATTCAAAACTATTCCATTCATTTTTTATAATTTAAATAAAAACTATACTTAAGAATGATAAAAATATATTAAAATTTATTTTTTCGCTATTAACGTCATCGTAATTTTCTAAAAATATTTTTAAAATTTTAAGAGAGTAAAATATAAATTATGAGAGTTAGAAGAAAAAATATGAAAATAGCTGATATTTATATAAAAATTTTCTGTATTTTAATCTTAACAAATTATTTAAAAGAAGAAAAGATAAAAAAAAATAAATAAATTAATAGTTTACATAATATATAACTGAATAAGGGTGATTTCAAATTTTAGAGTCAAAATGGATATGCTTTTATCTTATTTTTGTAGATATATAATGCTATTTAGTTTAATTTGATATCTATTTATTGTCAAAATACATCAAATTACAACCTAGCTAGCTTTATTAATTTAGTTTAATTCAAATAACATACTTAGACAATTCTATCTTATAAATTTAAATCAAGTTTAAGAAAATACAAAAATATTTTTACCTTATAGATTTAAAGTTTGACTGATTAAAAAAAATTTAATTTTAATATTTTTGAAGGCCTTATGTTTTATATTGATTACATTGATTTTGACTACATTGATAGATGATGCTTTTGGAATTTTCATCCTCTTAATCTAAGATATGATTTTTTTTTATTATTTTTAAATATTTTAAAAAAAAATATGACAAGATAAGGATCTAATAAAGAATAGGGGTTTAAAATTTGTACTCCTTTTGGGTGTACAACATAGTATTGCTCTTTCTAAATTAGGCAACTATGGTGGTTTGCCATATATATTTAGTAATTCTGAATCTTGGGATGGAAATAGGATGTCAACGGGTTGAATTCGTGATGAATTTTTAAAAATTTGAACCCGAATCCGATTACGTACTCCAAATTCGAATTCGAATTTCAATCCGACGAATTTTAAAAATTCATATTCAAATCTGAATCTGACCAAAAATTTTAAGTTCAAATCCGAATCCGAAATCAAATCCGAAAATTCAAACCCAAAATAATTATTTTTTTTCTCTTTACAATCTTTCAAAATATATTACATTAAATCTAAAATTTAAAAATATAAATTTAAATATAATATCAAATATTTATATACACATATATTATATAACGTAAAATTAATTTGGATTCGGATAGGATGAGGTTAAAATTCATATCCGAATTCAAATTCGTCGAATTTTTATTTTGTACATCTGTATCCGAATTCATATCCGTTTAATATCGAATAAATTCATTCCGTTCGAATTTAAATTTGAATAAAATTTTGAATATCCGTATAATGGAAAACTATGATTTTCAATTAGCGAGTGTTCAGTATTAACAGTTTTTTTACTTAATTTAAATAAAATGTAGACCTTTCTTTATAAAAAATAAAAATAAAAATAAAAAATCTGTCCATTTGGTATTTTTAAAAAACAATTTTTTTTTTTTTAGATTTTATAAAACTGGTCTAAATATTTAAAAATATAATTAAAATATTTTTATTTCTATCTCTCTCTCTTAATTTTCTCTCTTTCATCAAGTTATTCTTGAAATAGATATAACTTTTGAAATAAACATAAATAAAATAATTTTATTTTTGAACGAAAATTAAATTATTTTTTAGTATAAGAAACACAATGCCCCATCTAGCTGAATAGGCGTAACATACGAGTCACAACTTAGTGAAAAT
The DNA here is from genome assembly GCA_029168755.2 of Tillandsia fasciculata. Lineage (NCBI taxonomy): Eukaryota > Viridiplantae > Streptophyta > Magnoliopsida > Poales > Bromeliaceae > Tillandsia > Tillandsia fasciculata. The sequence continues at coordinate 3,068,461 of CM054951.1, read as the reverse complement.
AAAAAGAAGAATTATAATTTAAAAATAATTATATTTATCTAATTAATTAATATAAAAATATTAAATAAATAATAATTTAATTTATTTAATTAACTAATTAATTATGAATATTTCTAGATAACTCTAAATATTAATTAAATAAAATAATCACCAATATATATTTTTAATTAAAGAGTTAATATAATAATTAAAATTATATTTATTTTAATTAAATTTATTCTGGAGTGAAAATAAATTTATTCTTTCAGAATAATAAAACAACAATTTCAGATTTATACTAGTTTATTCTTTCAAAATTATATTTGTATATAAATAAAATAAAAGTATTTTTATACTAGAACCAAATTGTAAAGTTACATTTGTTTGGAAAATAAACAAAAATTGTTAATTATTCTAAAAATATATATAAGTTCAAAAATAAATAAAAATTAATATAATTTTATATTCGAATGAATATTAGATTCGGGGAGGTGAGGAAGAAAGAGCTTCAAAAAAAGCGAAAGGCCAACAAAAAAAAAAAAAAAAAGCAATAAGAACAGCAGGCGAGGATGAAATAAAAATTTTAACACGTTATTTCATAAATAATCTGCTAATAAGAGTGAAAGTTATTATTCCCACTCTTAAAACTTCTTGTTTATAGAAAATAAGAGAAGAATAACTTTTTATTCCTTTTTTTATTTTTTTTATTTTTTTTCAATCAAATACAGTCTAAAAAGGAACATAAGGAAAACAAAATGGACTTCTTTTTTCATCTCTATCATTTAAAGGGACCTCTTAACTCGGCATGGCCACAAAAGCACAAAGATCCACTTTTCTATTCTCCATACGGGGTACAATAGAAAAGTGAAACAGGAAACATGAGTGACTGACCTTTCATTTATTCATAAAGATAAAGTTAATTTGAAGAGCATAAAAAAAAAAAAAAAAAAAAAAAAAAAAAAAAAAAAAAAAAAAAAAACGTAAAAATCTATATGAACTCACATGTGACATGTGATTATTTATTTAAAGTAAAGAGTAAAAAATATATTATAACTAATTTATTATAATATATAGAATTAATATAATACTATATAGTCAAATAAAATAATTTTTTAACCATACTTAATATAATTTCTTTGCAATTCCAAGAGGGCCTAAGACATGTAACACTACACATCTTGAGCAGGAACATTTAATAATCTTATTTTATTTTAGGTATTTAATTTATTTACTTAATTGGTGGGAGAGATTAAAGGATGCATAGCTAATTTTGAAGCCAGAGTTTTAACGATCGAATCATATAAATTATATATATATAATATATATATTTAAAATAATATTTTATATATATTTTTCAATATTTTATAAATATTTTATTTTATTTTATTTTTTTAAAATTCAAATATGGTCTTTATATATATATTTTTTTGTTATTCAAAAATATTTCTGCTATTAGTATCCGTTAAATTATTTTTAGTTAAATTCAAGTTAAATTTTTAATTTGAATTTAAAAAAGCTAAAATACCTACTTTGCATAAATAAGAAAAGTTGGTGACGGGAGAAGCATACATTTGAAAGATTACTTCCAACTCAAATAAAAAAATTTGATAAGGGTAGAAAATTATATTTGAAATAGTAAAATAGTGAATTGAGCTTCTATACTTGTAAAATCACTAAGTTATTTATTTTTGTGAGTTTTTTATTATTGGATATAGGAATGTACGGTTAGGATAATAGTGGACTTTTTGGATTTAGTGGGTGGTTGGTAGAATAGTATGATATAAGAGATAGAATTAATTAAAGAATTAGATCTAACGGTAGAAAACTTACAAATACAAATTACTTGGTGCTTGTACAAGCACATCAGCCGGACTCGTAAAATAGTAATTTTACAGAAATAACTACAGGTCACTAAAATAATTTAATTTTATAAATACCTATATTTAAAAAAAATTATAATATTAAAATAATATTTTTAATATTAATTTTTTAAAAATAATAAATAAGAAAGTCAAAAATTTTGCAGGAGTAAGAGAACAATTGCCATTTTTTATTACTATTTTAAGTTTTGAATTTTTTTTATATTTTTGTATTGGACATGAATTAAATCTTTTCAATTCAATCAAATTATATTATAATCTAAAATTTCAAATTAACAAATATTTATAGTTCATGAACTCAAAGTAATCTCCTCCTCCCGTTCTCCAAGTTGGCTGTTGACTTCCGCATCTGCTCTACAAAATATCAAAGCCGTGACCTCTGACCACCGACCATAAACAACGATTCTCCATTTTTTTTGTCAAAGTCAAACCCTCCTCCCTCATATACATATATTTACCCCCCCCCCTCTCTCTCTCTCTCTCTCTGTATATATATACGCATCAAAAATTCAACCCTTTAATCCTTACCCATTCCCCCTCCTCCTCTACTTGGTATATATCCATTAACACATACATAATTAATAAATCCATGGGGAACGGCCTCGCCCCGTGCTTCGCTCCGCGCTCGTACTCTGGCACAGTAAAATTGGTTTTCTGGGGCGGCAGCGGCGCCTCGGAGTCGCTATTCCCCCAGCGGGATCGGCACCTCCTTGCCGGGGAGCTCATGTTAGAGTTTCCCGACCGCGCGTTCTGCCGCGCCGACGCCTTCTACGTCGGCCGCCCCTTCCCCGTCCTTGCGTTCGACGACGCGCTCCTTCCGGGCCACACATACTTCGTCCTACCGCTCGACCGTCTCCGACCGTCGTCCTCTCCCGACGCCACTGCCGTCGTCACCGTCGCGTCCCTCGCGTCGCTGTCGCCCGCCGGCCTGCCCGTCGGCTTCGCCGGGCCGCAGTGCAGGCCGTTCGAGTACGTGAAGGGGCGCGACGGCAGGACGACGATCAAGGTGGTGCCAGAGTTCATCGCGAGAGTCATCGCCGCGGGCGGAGGAGAAGGAAGTGATCAGCATGAGAGGAGCGTAGTCAAGTTGGGAGGATCAGGTGCAATGACGACGACGGCGGCTGCAACTTCTCTGTGCAGCACGCCGGAGCTGCAGAAGCACTACGCGCAGCTGGTGGGGTCGACGAGGGAGCGGCCATGGTCGCCGCGCCTGGAGACCATTAAGGAAGTCAGGAGTAGGCAGAGTAGTTGTCATGAGACCAGCAATGCTTTGGCGAGAGGTTTTCTCCGAGTACGTGTTTGGTTTTTTAAAAAAGTGTGACAAATTAACTATTTTTCGGGATATTTGATTTGGGGTAAATAATTTGAAAATTACAAACACTATATTTTTCGGATATTAAACAATTTTTTGATCTAAAAAATTATTTTTTATAAACCAAACACTCCCTAAATTGTGTTAAGGGGTTTGCATATATAGGAGCTCAAGTTAATTATTTAACTAATAATTAGTTTCATGTGTTTGATTTTTGTTTTCTTGGGGATTCTCTTTTGCCAATCTCTCCCCTATATACAGCCTTAAAAAAAAAAAAAAGAAAAAAAAAACTCCTATTTATAGCTTGCCAAAATTGATCAACTAGAACAAAATGGACAAAAAATTAGAAAGGATAAATAGTTGTATTGTATATGTTTCATACAAATGATAGAAAGTAAAAAAAGGATGATTATAGCGTACGTTGTGAATCTCCTTGCGCATGTGTTTGTGTTATGCGATTGTGTGCTTGCAGCCTCTTTGGTGGCAAGGGCCACGTTGCTCTCAATTAGAACTTTCCCAAAAAAAAAAAAAAATAAAAAATAAAAAAATTGGTTGCTTTGGGTAGGGTATAAACGAGAACTATTTATTTCAAAAATAAATATAAATTTAAAACAAGCAGAAACTAAAATATTTTTGTGTTTAGATGAGTATAAAAATTGTACCGAAAATAAATAAAAAAATTATATTTGATTGATTAAGTAGTATAGAAAAAATAGAGGGATTAAACTTTTTATTTTTCATTTTACCCTTGACCTTTAAAACAAAAATAAAGCAATTTATAAATATATCGTGCTTACCGAATGTATAAATTTGATTAAAAAGAAAACTAAATTTGGAAATAAAATTTTTTAAAATGTGTAGAAATGCATGTAAATGAAAGCATGTAAATTTTTTTATAAAAAAGTTATAATTTATAATTCATTTGTTTTTTCAAATCTTTAGCTATTATATTTTAAATACTACGAGATATGTATGTTGTCATGCCCGGAGTTTAAAACAGCCTTTTTTTTTTTTTTTTTTTTCCAAAGTTTGAACAAAAGAATCCGGGTGTGCCTAGATCGCCACATGTATAAGAATTCTCTGTTCACTCGGACAGCCAAACGCACTACAGCCTTTAGGCAAAATCAATTCGGACCTAACTATTACCGCTTTCCAAAATTGGACGTTGAGCCTTCTTATTCTTCTTCTTCTTCTTCTTTTAATGTTCGCACAGCCACTTGGAAGATTTTTCGCCGATTACTCGCTGGGAGGAGAAAGGAGCCGATTCCGGAAAAAGGTCGAGATCCCGAGCGGTAAATTATTTCGATAAAAGAGTCAGACTTTCAATGGTAAAGTAAAACAAGACAAGAAAAGAAAAAAACACTCAGAGTGTGCGAGAACCGGAGAAAACTCGAACGAGTTCGCGAGGAGAATCTTCTTCGGGAGTGAACGAATGCTGCCGTAGATCCAAAATCGACGAGTGCGTCAACCTGGATCCCATCACGGACCCGTCCTTCGAAAAATGGGACAAGAAATAGAAATAAAAACGAATTCCTCGCGCGTCGGTAGTTTGTAAAACTGACGAATCGAAGGCAGGAACGGTGGAATTTTTATGGGCCGAAGGAATGTATGCTATTCGGTCCGCGGCGTCCGGCCCGAAATATTGTTTCCGGAATGGTGCTGCACGTCCAAAACGGGCGCCCACGAGCGAAGTTATGACCCCCGGGGAAGTCCTCGTTTTGCACCCCCCATCATTTTGCAAATTTTTCCGGGTGTTTTAATTTCGGACTCAAATTTTAAATTCTTTTTTGGTTCTAGATTTAAAATTAAATATAAATTTTAATTTTTCAAATGATAAATTTCAAAATATTATTTTTGAATCTTAAATTTTAAGTTTAAAAATATAAACATTTAAAAATGTAGATTTGAGATTTGATATTTCAAATTGCAATTTTTACTTTTAATTTTATCTTTAAATTTTAAATTTTTAAATTTTGATTTTAGACTTTAAACTGAAAATTTAAATTTTGATTTAAAAATTCAAAATATAAATTTTGAAATTTCAAATTATAAATTAATATTTTAAATTAAAATGTCAAATTTTAAATTTTCTTGCGCAAATTAAATTTCAATTCGAAATTTAAATTATTTTAAAATAAAATTTAGAAAAAAAATATTATTAGCAGACAGAGAAATTTTTTATCAAATAGTTTTAAAAAATAAACTTTCCGTCTAAGCTCAGCCAAACGCGCTACAATCTATTGGCAAAATCAATTCGGACCCCAACTATTACCGCTTTCCGAAATTGGACGTTGAGTCTTCTTCTTCTTCTTCTTATTTTTCTTCTTCTTCTTCTTTTAGTGTTCGCACGGTCACTCGGTAGATTTTTCGCCGATTACTCGCTGGGCGGAGGAAGGAGCCGATTCCGGGAGAAGGTCGAGATCCCGAACGGTAAATTATTCCGATAAAAGAGTCAGACTTTTGGTGGTAAAGTAAAACAAGACAAGAAAAAAAAAAAAAAAAAACACTCTGAGAGTCAGAGAACCGGAGAAAACTCGAACGAGCTCGCGAGGAGAATTTTCTTCGGGAGTGAACGAATGCTGCCGTAGATCCAAAATCGACGAGTGCGTCAACCTGGATCCCATCACGGACCCGTCCTTCAGAGAATTTCGAAAAATAGGACAAGAAATAGAAATAAAAACGAATTCCTCACGCGTCGGTGGTTTGTAAACTAACGAATCGGAGGCAGGAACGGCGGAATTTTTATAGGTCGGAGGAAGGGCCGAATAGCTATGCTATTCGCGGGCTATTCGGCCAGCGGCGTCCCGCCCGAAATGTTGTTTCCAGAATGGCGCTGCACATCCAAAACGGGCGCCCGCGAGCGAAGTAATGGCCGTTTTGCCGAACCGGGCAGAGCTGGCCCGCACAATGTTGTTGGATGCGTTCATACCAGCACTAAAGCACTGGATCCCATCACAACTCCGTAGTCAAGTGTTCTTGGACGAGAGTAGTACTAGGATGGGTGACCCCCTGGTTAGTCCTCGTGTTACATCCCCCATCATTTGGCAAATTTTTCCGGTTGTTTTGATTTCGGACTCAAATTTTAAATTCTTTTTTGGTTCTAGATTTAAAATTAAATGTAAATTTTAATTTTTTAAATGAGAAATTTCAAAAATTTAAAATATTATTTTTGAATCTTAAATTTTAAGTTTAAAAATATAAATATTTAAAAATATAGATTTGAGATTTGATATTTCAAATTGTAATTTTTACTTTTAATTTTACCATTAAATTTTTAATTTTTAAAATTTAATTTTAGACTTTAAATTAAAAATTTAAATTTTGATTTAAAAATTCAAAATGTAAATTTTAAAATTTCAAATTATAAATTAATATTTTAAATTAAAATGTCGAATTTTATATTTTTTTGTGCAAATTTAAAATTCAATTCGAAATTTAAATTATTTTAAAATAAAATTTTAAAAAAAATATTATTAGCAAACATAGAAATTTTTTACCAAATAGTTTTAAAAAATAAACTTTCCGTCTGAGCTCAGCCAAACGCGTTACAGTCTTTTGGCAAAATCAATTCAGACCCAACTATTACTGCTTTCCGAAATTGGACGTTGAGCCTTCTTCTTCTTCTTCTTCTTCTTCTTCTTCTTCTTCTTTTAATGTTCGTACAGCCACTCGGTAGATTTTTCGACGATTACTCGCTGGGCGGAGGAAGGAGTTGATTCCGGGAGAAGGTCGAGATCCTGAGAGGTAAATTGTTCCGTTAAAAGAGTCAGACTTTCGGTGGTAAAGTAAAACAAGACAAGAAAAGAAAAAAAAAACACGCCGAGAGTCCGAGAACCGGAGAAAACTCGAATATATTCGCGAGGAGAATCTTCTTCGGGAGTGAACGAATGCTGCCGTAGATCCAAAATCGACGAGTGCGTCAACCTGGATCCCATCACGGACTCGTCCTTCAGAGCATTCCGAAAAATAGGACAAGAAATAGAAATAAAAATGAATTCCTCGCGCGTCGGTGGTTTGTAAAACTGACGAATCGGAGGCAGGAACAGCGAAATTTTTATGGGCTGGAGGAAGGGCCCGCGGCGTCCGGCCGGAAATGTTGTTTCCGGAATGGCGCTGCACGTCCAAAACGGACGCCCGCGAGCGAAGTTATGGCCGTTTTGCCGAACCGAGCGCGGAGCGGCGCCATAAGAAGGCTGGCCGGCACAATGTTGTCGGATGCGTTTATACCAGCACTAAAGCACCGGATCACATCAGAACTCCGCAGTCAAGTGTGGTAGGGCGAGAGCAGTACTAGGATCTGTGACCCCCTGGAAAGTCCTCGTGTTGCATCCCCATCATTTTGCAAATTTTTCCAGCTGTTTTGATTTCGGACTCAAATTTTAAATTCTTTTTTGGTTCTATATTTAAAACTAAATGTAAATTTTAATTTTTCAAATGATAAATTTTAAAATATCAAAATATTATTTTTGAATCTTAAATTTTAAGTTTAAAAATATAAATATTTAAAAATGTAGATCTGAGATTTGATATTTCAAATTGTAATTTTTACTTTTAATTTTACCTTTAAATTTTAAATTTTCAAAATTTGATTTTAGACTTTAAATTAAAAATTTAAATTTTGATTTAAAAATTCAAAATACAAATTTTGAAATTTCAAATTATAAATTAATATTTTAAATTAAAATATCTTAATTTTTTTTGTGCAAATTTAAATTTCAATTCAAAATTTAAATTATTTTAAAATAAAATTTAGAAAAAAATATTATTAGCAAACAAAAGTTTTACCAAATAGTTTTAAAAAATAAACTTTTCGTCTAAACTTAGCCAAACGCGCTACAGTCTTTAGGCAAAATCAATTCGGACACAACTATTACCGCTTCCCGAAATTGGACATTGAGCCTTATTCTTCTTCTTCTTCTTCTTCTTTTAATGTTCGCACAGCCATTCGGTAGATTTTTCGCCGATTACTCGCTGGGCGGAGGAAGGAGCCGATTCCGGGAGAAGGTCGAGATCCCGAGCGGTAAATTATTCTGATAAAAGAGTCAGACTTTCGATGGTAAAGTAAAACAAGACAAGAAAAGAAAAAAAAAAAATACTCTGAGAGTCCGAGAACCGGAGAAAACTCGAACGAGTTCGCGAGGAGAATCTTCTTCGGGAGTGAACGAATGCTGCCGTAGATCCAAAATCGACGAGTGCGTCAACCTGGATCCCATCACGGACCCGTCGTTCAGAGCATTCCGAAAAATGGGACAAGAAATAGAAATAAAAATGAATTCCTCATGCGTCGGTGGTTTGTAAAACTGACGAATCGGAGAAAGGAATGGCAGAATTTTTATTGGCCGGAGGAAGGGCCGAATCGCTATGCTATTCGGCCCGCAGCGTCCGGCCCGAAATGTTGTTTCCAGAATGGCGCTGCACGTCCAAAACGGGCACCCGCGAGAGAAGTTATGGCCGTTTTGCCGAACCGGGCGCGGAGCGGCGCCATAGGAGGGTCGGCCGGCACAATATTGTCGGATGCGATCATACCAGCACTAATGCACCGAATCCCATCAGAACTCCGTAGACAAGTATGCTTGGGCGAGAGTAGTACTAGGATGGGTGACCCCCTGGGAAGTCCTCGTGTTGCATCCCCTATCATTTTGCAAATTTTCTCGGCTGTTTTGATTTCGGACTCAAATTTTAAATTCTCTTTTGGTTCTAAATTTAAAATTAAATGTAAATTTTAATTTTTCAAATGACAAATTTCAAAATTTCAAAATATTATTTTTGAATCTTAAATTTTAAGTTTAAAAATATAAATTTTTAAAAATTTAGATTTAAGATTTGATATTTTAAATTGCAATTTTTACTTTTAATTTTACTTTTAAATTTTAAATTTTTAAATTTTGATTTTAGACTTTAAATTAAAAATTTAAATTTTGATTTAAAAGTTCAGAATACAAATTTTGAAATTTTAAATTATAAATTAATATTTTAAATTAAAATGTCAAATTTTAAATTTTCTTGTGCAAATTTAAATTTCAATTCGAAATTTAAATTATTTTAAAATAAAATTTAGAAAAAAATATTATTAGCAAACAGATTTTTACCAAATAGTTTTAGAAAATAAACTTTCCGTCTAAACTCAGCGAAACACGCTACAGTCTTTAGGCAAAATCAATTCAGACCCAACTATTAATGCTTCCCAAAATTGGACGTTGAACCTTCTTCTTCTTCTTCTTCTTCTTCTTCTTCTTCTTTTAATGTTCGCACGGCCATTCGGTAGAATTTTCGCTGATTATTCGCTGGGCGGAGGAAGGAGCAGATTTCGGGAGAAAGTCGAGATCCCGAGCGGTAAATTGTTCCGATAAAAGAGTTAGACTTTCGGTGGTAAAGTAAAATAAGACAAGAAAAGAAAAAAAAAACACTCTGAGAGTCCGAGAACCAGAGAAAACTCGAACGAGCTCGCGAGGAGAATCTTCTTTGAGAGTGAACGAGTGCTGTCGTAGATCCAAAATCGACGAATGCGTCAACCTGGATCCCATCACGGACCCGTCCTTCAGAGCATTCCGAAAAATGGGACAAGGAATAGAAATAAAAACGAATTCCTCGAGCGTCGGTGGTTTGTAAAACTGACGAATCGGAGGCAGTAACGGCGAAATTTTTATGGGCCGGAGTAAGGGCCGAATCGCTATGCTATTCGGCCCGTGGCGTCCAGCCCAAAATGTTGTTTCCGGAATGGCGCCGCACGTCCAAAACGGGCACCCGCGAGCGAAGTTATGGCCGTTTTGCCGAAACGGTTGCAGAGCGGCGCCATAAGAGGGTCGGCTGGCACAATGTTGTTGTATGCGATCATACCAGCACTAATGCACTGAATCCCATCAGAACTTCGTAGACAAGTGTGCTTGGGAGAGAGTAGTACTAGGAAGTGTGCTTAGGAGAGAGTAGTACTAGGATGGGTGACCCCCCTGGGAAGTCCTCGTGTTGCATTCCCCACTATTTTGCAAATTTTCTCGGCTGTTTTGATTTCGGACTCAAATTTTAAATTCTTTTTTGGTTCTAAATTTAAAATTAAATATAAATTTTAATTTTTCAAATGAGAAATTTTAAAATTTTAAAATATTATTTTTGAATCTTAAATTTTAAGTTTAAAAATATAAATATTTAAAAATTTAGATTTGAGATTTGATATTTTAAATTGCAATTTTTACTTTTAATTTTAACTTTAAATTTTAAATTTTTAAATTTTGATTTTAGACTTTAAATTGAAAATTTAAATTTTGATTTAAAAGTTCAAAATGCAAATTTTGAAATTTCAAATTATAAATTAATATTTTAAATTAAAATGTCGAATTTTAAATTTTTTTGTCCAAATTTAAATTTCAATTCAAAATTTAAATTATTTTAAAATAAAATTTAGAAAAAAATATTATTAGCAAACAGATTTTTACCAAATAGTGATAAAAAATAAACTTTCCGTCTAAGCTCAGCGAAACACGCTACAGTCTTTAGGCAAAATCAATTCGACCCAACTATTACCGCTTCCCGAAATTGGACGTTGAGTCTTCTTCTTCTTCTTCTTCTTCTTTTAATGTTCGCACGGCCATTTGGTAGATTTTTCGCCGATTACTCGCTGGGCGGAGGAAGGAGCCGATTTCGGGAGAAGGTCGAGATCCCGAGCGGTAAATTGTTCCGATAAAAGAGTCAAACTTTCGGTGGTAAAGTAAAACAAGACAAGAAAAGAAAAAAAAAACCACTCTGAGAGTCCGAGAACCGGAGAAAACTCGAACGAGCTCGCGAGGAGAATCTTCTTCGGGAGTGAACGAATGCTGCCGTAGATCCAAAATCGATGAGTGCGTCAACCTGGATCCCATCACGGACTCGTCCTTCAGAGCATTCCGAAAAATGGGACAAGAAATAGAAATAAAAACGAATTCCTCGCGCGTCGGTGGTTCGTAAAACTGACGAATCGGAGGCAGGAACGGCGGAATTTTTATGGGCCGGAGGAGGGGCCGAATCGCTATGCTATTTGGCCCGCAGCGTCCGGCCCGAAGTGTTGTTTCCGGAATGGCGCAGCACGTCCAAAACGGGCACCCGCGAGCGATGTTATGGCCGTTTTGCCGAACCGGGCGCGGAGCGGCGCCATAAGAGGGCCGGCCGACACAATGTTGTCGGATGTGATCATACCAGCACTAAAGCACCGGATCCCATCACGACTTCGTAGTCAAGTGTGCTTAGGCGAGAGTAGTACTAGGATGGGTGACCTCGTGGGAAGTCGTCGTGTAGCATCCCCCATTATTTTGCAAATTTCTCCGGTTGTTTTGATTTCGGACTCAAATTTTAAATTCTTTTTTGGTTCTAGATTTAAAATTAAATATAAATTTTAATTTTTCAAATGACAAATTTCAAAATTTCAAAATATTATTTTTGAATCTTAAATTTTACGTTTAAAAATATAAATATTTAAAAATATAGATTTGAGATTTGATATTTCAAATTGTAATTTTTACTTTTAATTTTACCTTTAAATTTTAAATTCTTAAATTTTGATTTTAGACTTTAAATTGAAATTTTAAATTTTGATTTAAAAATTCAAAATACAAATTTTAAAATTTCAAATTATAAAATAATATTTTAAATTAAAATGTCGAATTTTAAATTTTCTTGTGCAAATTTAAATTTTAATTTGAAATTTAAATTATTCTAAAATAAAATTTAGAAAAAAATATTATTAGCAAGCAGAGAAATTTTTTACCAAATAGTTTTAAAAAATAAACTTTCCGTCTAAGCTCAGCCAAACACGCTACAGTCTTTAGGCGAAATCAATTCGGACCCAATTATTACCGTTTCCCGAAATTGGACGTTGAGCCTTCTTCTTCTTCTTCTTCTTCTTCTTCTTCTTTTAATGTTCGCACGACCATTCGGTAGATTTTTCGTCGATTACTCGCTAGGTGGAGGAAGGAGCCGATTCCGGGAGAAAGTCGAGATCCCGAGCAGTAAATTATTCCGATAAAAGAGTCAGACTTTTGGTGGTAAAGTAAAACAAGACAAGAAAAGAAAAAAAAACACTCAGAGTGTTCGAAAATCGGAGAAAACTCGAACGAGTTCGCGAGTAGAATCTTCTTTGGGAGTGAACGAATACTGCCGTAGATCCAAAATCGACGAGTGCGTCTACCTGGATCCCATCACGGACCCGTCCTTCATAGCATTCCGAAAAATGGGACAAGAAATAAAAATAAAAACGAATTCCTCGCACGTCGGTGGTTTGTAAAACTGACGAATCGGATGCCGGAACGGCGAAATTTTTATGGGCCGGAGGAAGGGCCGAATCGCTATGCTATTAGGCTCGCGGCGTCCGGCCCGAAATGTTGTTTCCGGAATGGCGCTGCACGTCCAAAACGGGCACCCGCGAGCGAAGTTATGGCCGTTTTGCCGAACCGGGCGCAGAGCGGCGCCATAAGAGGGCCGGCCGGCACAATATTGTCGGATGCGATCATACCAGCACTAAAGCACCGGATCCTATCGGCGAGAGTAGTACTAGGATGGGTGACCCCCTGGGAAGTCGTCGTGTTGCATCCCCCATCATTTTGAAAATTTTTTCGGTTGTTTTGATTTCGGACTCAAATTTTAAATTCTTTTTTGGTTCTAGATTTAAAATTAAATGTAAATTTTAATTTTTCGAGTGACAAATTTCAAAATTTTAAAATATTATTTTTGAATCTTAAATTTTAAGTTTAAAAATATTAAACTTAAAATTTAAGTTTAACATTTCGGGCCAGAGGAAGGGCCGAATAGTATCGGCCCGCGGCGTCCGGCCCGAAATGTTGTTTCCGGAATAGCGCTGCACGTCCAAAACGGGCGCCCGCGCGTGAAGTTATGGCCGTTTTGCCGAACCGAGCGCGGAGCGGCGCCATAAGAGAGCCGGCCGACACAATGTTTATTCCAGAAATATATACAATTTCATGTATAAGCTAAAGCTGGAATAAATTTATCTTTAGATGAGGATTTGGTTGTTACAAGTATAAGAAAATTAGTGTTTGAATATATAAGGTGAAATAAGAAGAATAGTGGGTAGTTGTAAATATAAAATGATAATATTACCCTTTTTATTATATTTAAATTTGAATTTTTAAAATTTATATTAAAATTTTAAAATTAAAATTTTAAATCTCAAATTTTAAATTTTAATGTAAAACTTCAAAAATTATCGAAGAGAATCACTTCCTAATGAAAATGGTAAAATAAAAGCTAATCTAGGCACCGTTTTCACGTATATTATTACAACTTGCTCAAAGATTCCTATCCAAAGATTACTTGGTTATTCCAATTGAACTAGATCTAGATGATAACATGATCGCTCCGAGGACGTAACAACTCATCCAGGCAGTTGGAAGTAGGGAAGTAGCAAGCGAAATCCAAGACGAACCTGAAGCTTTCGAAGTGACTAGTAGAATCGAACCTAGATTCATGGCGTTGAGGGCTTTGGGGCGATCGAGGGTGATCACGATGATGCCACTGGGGAAGACGCTCCCCAGACGAAGTCTTCTAAGCTCCCACCATGGCGGAGAAGGACGAGAAACTGCTTTGTTTCGAGGTAGTTCTAGTTAGGGGCGGGAACAATTATTCCCATCCGTGGGAATAACTAGTTGTTCCCACTCTTTGAATTTTTTGTGTGGCAATAAAAGGAGGTATAACCCTTTATCCACCTTTTGTACCACAACCAAACAGCCCCTGATGTTTAAATACTACTCGGTGAAGTTTATTTCTACGTTTTGTGGGCAATATATGTAACAAATATGTTGTCTTTAATTTTTGTACTTCTGCAGCACGGTTTTTAAAATTTAGTGCACTGTCACGCCCCGAGTTTAAAAACCAGTGTAATTTTTTTTTTTTTTTTAAATCAGAGTTCGCAAAACCGGGCGTAACAGACCGCCACATATATAGAAAATCCTCTGACCATACGGGTAGAGTCTCCCCTATACATGCTCGACTCGGCAAGTACAACAATACACAATCAGAGATCAAGTACAGAGACTTAAACTAACATCAAGCCAATCAATTCTAACATATGTATAAATCATACAGTCCTCAAAATATGTAAAACAATACTGATCATGATATATAAGATCAACTCAAATATAAAATGTCATAGTCAAAGTCCAAGTCTCAGATAGATCATTAGGGGGACAGTTCTATCGTGACAGCCTCACTCGTACGTCCCGATATCCCTCTACCCAACAGACCTGAAAAATGGTCACCTAGGGGGTGTGAGATACAACGACAGTATATCCCAGTGGGCACGACGAGCAGAGAAATAGCTAATCGTACCTACTGGATACTAAAATCTGCGAATAGTAACTGATCAGTGGATAAAAGCTGGATAAGCAATAAGGAGAAATAATAATACTGAAATAAACAGGATGACAGAAGTATAACTGCAGATATCACTATAAGCTGATAATCATGACTGTAAATAATCAAACAAAAAACTGAGCATATAGGGTACATAGTAAATAGCTACATGTGACAGAACATGGTAGTAAAAGTTATGCGTCAAGAATAGAAACTCAAGTACCCAATCACAATGCCACTATTGGTCTCACAGAACCTCAGGCTAATGCCACCGATCTGCACCATATCTGGCTGACATAACCCTGCACTTACAGAGGCTCCGCCCTCCCGATGCAAAGGGCTCACGGGTCCTTCCTCTATATCACTTTACCGGTAAAGAACACTATGACGGTGGCCAAACCATCAGTGTACATGGCGATACAGCAGTGCGTGGCGATCATAATGCTATGCTCAAGCTCGCGGTCTAATGACCGGGTAGTCGGCAACAAGCTGAGATCCCAACAGGGAAGCAACTATTTGTATATATCAATCATGGGTCTATCATGCATATCTGAATATAAAAGCAAGTATCTCTGGATATAAATGCAGTATAACAAGCGACAGATATGATAGAAACCAACAGGCATGATCAGACCATGAAAATCTACTGTATAGAGATATAAGAACTGACGAGCATGTATACAGGATATGTCCAAAGAAAATAATGTCTATCATGTAGGAATACATGACATATAGGAAAAATCATCAGGGCTAAATCAATAACAAGTGTCCGACTGGACTAAAGCAACCAGAGGGCCGAAAAGATAAAGCCCGGACCGAAGATAACCCACCTCAATGTAGGCCGATCCCGAATCCCGCTAGACTACTGGGAAGCTAGTGCTGAACTACTGGGCCCTGAACATATAACTGGAATCAGTAACAGACCCACTCATACCCATCCCGACAATACTACAATAATATATTGCTAACACGGGGAACTTAGCCAAAACTAGGCTTAAACCGAAATTTCCGAAAATCCACTGAATCACTAAATATGACCCGCCAATGGTCTACAAATATCGAAATACCGCCCAACTACACCTGCTGACCCTAAACATCATAATTTTGATGTTCGGGCGGACAGGGACAAAATCGTAATTTCCTGTGTCGACATGTTGTCATAAATACTTGTTCCACTCCCGGATAGCCGATTTTTGGCTTCGGGGACTTCCGACGGTAAACTAAAGTCACTGGACCAGCCAGGACAGTGTCAGGGATGACCAGAGGCAACAACAATAACCAGAATATATTCTTTTACACCGTAGTACGCGAATCACGCGCCGAAAACCGTAAAACCGATGATTTTGCCGATTTTCGGAACGATATCCTTTTTCCGCTCAACGAAAACTTATGGACCTTTAACAAAATACTTAGAGGGTGCGTAAACACTGTCTAAAGACAGCCATGAAGTCATACTTGCGAGTTAGTCCATAATATTTCTTAAATTGGCATAATTATACTACTTTACACATTGTTTTGACTCGATATCTCAATCCGGGAAGTTTTAGACAGCGCCGTAAGTTTTAGCGCGTTCGTTTCGACGCGACAAAACTCGTGCTCACGAGTTTGGCTGGCACGAAGCCCGAGGGCAAAGTTGGCCCATAAACTATTAAGTCCAAATTGGCTATAATGCTACAACATGTATAATACTTGATCAAACTGAAAATGAGTGTGAGCATCATGATCTGGACATGTTACTGAGTTGCGGGCTCACCTTGGGCTTGTTGGAGACTGGCCGGGAAGTTGGCCGGAGCAAGGTGGAGCAACCTCCTCTCAAGCTAGAGCTCGGTTTGGCCAACACTTGATCAACACTGGTGCCAAATGCCTACAAAGACAAGCATCAGTACCAAGACCCTCCCAGATGAAGGTTGGTCATAGCCAAACTTGGCGCCGGCGGCTGGAGGCGGCGGATGGACGGAAAAATCCAAGCTCGAACACCTTGAGTGCAAGGTTAGAGAGCTCGGTTTACAAGGACTCTGGGGTTCAACCAACTTGATGGAGACTCATTAAATAGTGTTTAGGACTTACCTGGGTGACCTGCCGGCGTCCATGAGCGGCGGCGAAGGCCGGAGCGCAAACTCGGGTTGCCCACTTGGTGTAACTACAAAAGTAGAAAGTTCCACGTCAAAACCCTCATGCAAAGGCATGAGAAGCTTCCTACAATCCTAATGAACGTACCAGGATGGTTGGTCGGCGACTAGAAGCGACGACGGCGTGCGGCGGCGAAGCTCAGCCAAGCTCGGAGAGCTTTAATGGCGAATTCCGACCCGGTGCACTCGAGGCCCCACAACTTGGACCAAAGTGCCTCACTCGGTGCTACGGTGCTTGCTGAGGTGGTGGCCGACGGCTCGGGTGAGCGGCGGCGCCGGACGGCGAGGTTCGGCCAAAGAGCACTTTTGCTCGGTTCTAGGGCAAGCTCGCAAAGCTCGGATTCTCAACCGATCATCACCAAACCTCGAGAGTAGGCCGCAGTCGGTGAGAAGACCCAAACCAACGGTCTGATCTCAGTTTCAATAGTTGGATTCTCTCCGCGCTCAAGATTGGCCAAATATGGCTTTTTCGGTAAGAAGTCGCTCCCGCCGGCAACAGGGATGACGGCGACGACTCGGGCTAGACAGGTAAGATCGACTCAACATAAGGAGTCATATGGACGGACTCTTGAGCCACTTAAAACTAATAAGTTCCATAACCTCACCTTGCTGGAGAAGATGAAGATGGAGGGCCTCCCCGCGGCGGCTCACGGCGGAGAAGAACGTCGGGAAGGTTTGGGCTCGGTTGCGGCGTCACAGAGAAACACCCAGACCCACTTTGGATTAACCAAAACTCCTTCTTGATGCCTCCCACACCACCAGATCGAGAAAAAACCCAACTTTCTTGGTCTCCCCGAGCTTTTCCAGCGACTGGACGGCGGTGGCGTCGGCGTGACGGTTAGAGAAGATGGTGGAGGCGTCGGTTCAACAGAGAGGGAGACAAAGAGGTGGTCGGTTGAGGGAATGCCCAAGCGTCACAAACCGGATGCATGTATATAGTGCATTTGTGCACAAAATGCTATTAAGTCCCTCTACAACCCATATTTAGTTCCAAGTCCTTCACCAAAATGTTCCACTAACATTTTAGTCCCTGTCTATGATTTTGCACAAAATTTGGAACATAAAATGTAGGATTCTTTTGCAAAATACCACATTTTTTTTGCCTTGTTTACGTTTTTCGAGGCATTTTAGTGGTCAAATTGAAAAACGGACTTTGCCACGACGTCCGGCTCGACGAAATCTATCAGGTAGCGATTTTCGTTTGTCGACGAGATGCCCAGATAAATTCCCGATCCATCAAATACTGTGCAATTTGCAATTTTACACGCTTTTCGAGACTCTAGGATCGTCAAACAGAAATTCCGTCGATGCCATTGCGCTCAGATCGATGAAACTAATCAAATCGACTACTTGGATCGATATGTTCAGATTCCAGACAGTGGATTGACCAACATTGGCATCGAGGGAAATTAGAAATAAGGTTTACTATTTATCCACTGTTCATTGCACTATTCACTTAGGCTCCGTTTGGTTCGGGTATAAATTTAAGAGGTATAAATTTTTTTATACCTGGGATAATTTATTATTCAAGAATAATCAAGTATAAAAGTTAAATTACGTTTGGTTCAAAAGTTGGTATTCTCTGGAATAAAAAAAATTATGTTTGGTTAAAATTATGGGACAGTGGAGAATATTAGAAAAAGATGATAAATTTTTTATCAAAATACTAATTTTACCCTTACCTTATATATATATATATATATATATATATATATATATATATATATATATATATATATATATATATATAAATTAATTTTAATTATTATAAATTAATTAAAATGACAATTTAATTGGTTATAAATTATATCTTACCTAAATAAAATAATTTTTTATATTTTATAGTATATTTTAGTAAATAATAATTAGTAAACATAATTAGTAAATAAAATATAAAATAATTTTTTATATTTTATAGCATATTTTATTAAATAAAATTAGTAAACATAATTAGTAAATAGTATATTTTAGTAAATATAGTCTCAGATAGGAAGCTAAACTATAATAAAAAATCAAAAAAAAAATCCATTCATTGCCCCTACGTATATAAACCTTATTCCAGGGGGAGGTGGAATAGAAATTAACGGGTTATTCTGGAATAACCCGTTAAACTGAGAATATTTTAAACTTTTATCCCTATATTTTTTTCTCTCTTGTTTGGCAAGAATTGGGGGATAAAGGGGATTATTCCCTCCCCAACGAAACAGTACCTTGGCTCCGTTTGATAACGGGAATAAGGGGGGAATAACCCCCTTATTCCCGTTTCCATACCCAAACGAGAACCGAAAAAGCAGGAATCCGGATTCCTGCTTTTCCGGAATTGGGAGGATGGGGGTGGGAATCCGAATTCCCACCCCCACATGGAATTCGCCAGAATTGGCAAGAATGCAATTCTTGTACGGGGATCGAGGCCTCTCTCTCTCTGTCCACGCTCTTTTTTTTTTTTTCTTTTTTCTTTTTTTTTATTTCTTTTCCATACACTAATAATAAAAATTAGTTTTTTTTTTATTTTTTTAACTTAGAATTTTTAAATTTTAAAAATTTAAAATTTTAAAATTATAAAATTTAAAATTTAAAATTTAAAATTTAAAATTTAAAATTTAAAATTTAATTTTAAAATTTAAAATTTAAAAATTTTAAATTTTTAAATTTTAAAAATTTTAAATTTTTCTCTCTCTCTGCACCTCCTCTCTCTCTCTCTCTCTCTCCACGGCACTTTTTTTTTTCTTTTTTCTTTTTTTTTCCCTTTCTTTTCCATACACTAATAATAAAAATTAGTTTTTTTATTTTTTTAACTTAGAATTTTTTAAAAGATATTTAAATTTATAAATTTTAAAATTTAAAATTTTTTATTTAATAAATATTATTTTTTAACTTATTTTTTAATAAATCTAAAAATTTTATTTTATTTCATTTTTGAAAAAATAAAATTATTAATTTAAAATTTATAAAATTTATACAATTATTTTATAATTTTTTTAAAATTTATATAAATTTAAAAATTAAAATTTTTACTCCCACTTAAAATTTAAAAATTAATTTTTTTTACTCTCATTTAAAATTTTTACTACCACTTAAATTTTAATTTTTATTATGTATTTTTTAAAATTTATATAAATTTAAAAATTAAAATTTTTACTCCCATTTAAACTTTATTTTAAAGGGCAAAATAGTCAAAACACATAATTATCCCCTCTCAATTCTTCTTATTCCTCTATACTCAACCAAACGCAATTTTTTCTTATTCATTTTATTCTTCTTATTCCTATATAAATTACCAAACACAATTTTCTTTAAACCCGGTATAACTCATAAACCCAACCAAACGCAAATTTACACTAATTCCTGCTAATACCATAATCTATACCTATTCCCGGTATAACAAAATTTTTCTTATCCCCGAACCAAACAGTACCTAAGTCGCGAGTCCCGTCCGCTTCTTTGCTGATTTCCGAAAGATCCGACCGTCATATCGGAACTTGGTCTATATCATTTTTTATCAGTTCGACGAGACGGTCGCACTGGTGATCTCAGATTTTCAAGATTATGCTCGGATTTGAAAAGTGATAGTTTTGCCTCGTAAATTGTGTAATTTGCACACCAGTATATGACCAATTAGGTTATCTTTGCTCTTTTAAATTCAAAATCAACTTGAACTTTTTTTTTTTTATTTGTTTAAAAATAAAAATCTCGATTATTACATGCACATTATGTACTAGGTTTATGCAATGATTTCTTCAAACAAAGAGATAAAAGTAGAAAAAATAAAAAGTTATAAAATATAGTTCTTACAATTAACTAGCATAATGTCGGATAAATTCACTCACTACAAAAAAATATGTTAATACCGACCTTTTTAGGCTACACTTTATTATAATAACGTCTTTAATATTTATTATTATATACTGAAACAATGATTAAGCATCCTCAATAAATAATTAATTGACAACGCTTAAAAAAATTATTAATAAATAATTAATTAGCGACGCTTAAAAAGAATCGTCATAATGATTAAGCGTCGTCAATAAATAATTAATTAACGATACTTAAACAGTGTCAATAAATAATTAATTGACGATATTTAAAAAGAATCGTCAATAATTAATTGACGACATTTAAAAAGAATTATCAATAAATAATTAACTGACGATGCTTAAAAAAAATCATCAATAAATAATTAATTAAAATATCATTAATAAATAATTAATTAATCAAATTATAACGATATTTTAAAAGCGTAGTCATTAATACTAATTAGCGTTCTTTCAAATTTAACCATAAAAATATTTTAAAAAAAATTATTTTTTCTTAAAAACAAATGAGCTAATTTTTTTTTTAAAAAAAATCTATAAAGAATCTTTTGGTTTTTTTCTATTTTTTTTTTTCCCGCATTTTGGAGAAACCATACCATATAAATTTTGCCGGAAACTCCGAATCCAGGAACAATTTCAAACTGAGATATATTTAAGGGGTCTTCGGGCATTTCTACCTAGAGGAAAACTGGAAAGGGCTCTCCGCGTGCCCACGCTCGACCCAAAGTAAAAAAAAGAGCGGGGAAGAGCTCGTTTTCCTCTCCTCTCCTCACGCAACTCACCCCACCCCCTCAACCCCACCCCACCACACCCCACCCCTCTCTCTCCGCGCGATACCTAAGCTTCGGTGATCGTCGGCGGCCGCTGCGGCAGCGGCGGCGGCGGCGGAGGAGGAGGCGGCGGAGGAGTTGGCCGGAGAGGTGGCGTTGAGGGCTCGGTGGTGTTGACCTCACCGTGGGCGGCGGATCTGGTGGGGAATCGGCGGGGTAGATGCGGCGCCGTTGATCGGAGGAGCTCCGGGGGCGAGACGAGGGGTGCGATTTTCTCTTCCGCTCCATCGATCTCCTCCTCCGCCGCGAGGTACCTTCTCCTCCTCCCCTCTCTCTCTCTCTCTCTCTCTCTCTCTCTCTCTCTCTCTCTCTCTCTCTCTCTCTCTCGGTTTTCTAAGATTCAAATTAATATTTCTCTATTTTTTCGTAAGAATTTCCATCTGTTTCGATTTCAAGTTTTTGATCTAATTTTGATTTGTGGTTCCCGGTGATCCCGCCGTAATTTGGCCTCTCTCTTACGGATTTTTGATGTTTCGAGTAGTGCGGGATTGGTTTGCATTAGGGTTTGCAAGTGGTGCGGTGTGGGATTTGTGATTTTGGGTGGTAACGATGGTATGAAACAATTTGATCTCTTTGAATCAACCCTAATGCCACTTCTCAGATACAGGAAGTCCAGTGCCAAAGTTTCTGACGCCTATTCAAAGAGGGAGGGAGGTAGCTAGCCTCTAGTTTTGCATGTTGAGATAGATAGAAGAGATAGATAGATAGATAGATAGATAGATAGATGTTTGTTTATAGGTATGATCAGATAGGAAGTGACTCTTTATTGAAAGCATCCACAAAGGACATGACCTAAGGTTTGGAAAGGCTGCTCCCAGCCCTTCCTCTCTTGGCCACCCTGCAAGCCAGCCAATCTCTTAGACTCTCCATGTGGGTGGGGGCAATCTGGAGCATATGTAGGGAGGGGGAGGGGGCTTCTAATGCCTGTCTTACATATTTGTATGTGACAACCCCCAATAGGGCTTTGTGGGTTTGAGGCATAAGTTAATGTACTAGGAATATGTGGCCTTGAATCTTGTGGATGTGATCATCGGGGCTTTGTGGGTTTGAGGCATAAGTTAATGTACTAGGAATATGTGGCCTTGAATCTTGTGGATGTGATCATCAGGGATATTGGTTCTTTAATCACTTTGGTAGGTAGCTAGCTTGCTGAATATAAATTTTAAAAATACTTTTTTTTCTACGCCTTACACTTATCAAAAAGTTTCGAATCTAAACGTGTGGGTCTAGATACATTGGATATAAGTTAACAGAGTTAATATTCAACTATATATTATCAAATTTTACTATTGACATATCAACTTTTTACCGTTGCCCCTTTAAAAATGATAAGCAGTTAGGCTATTATTCATATCAACTCCCAGTTAATAGCTTGTTTCTTTGGTTACAAAGATCATGACTAAAGGTATCGATTAATTAATTAAGCAGGCCCATGCTCTAACTAGTAGCTCTAAGAAAAAAAAAAATTAATAAAGGTTCTATAGATCGATGATCCTCAATCCTTTTATCATGTGCTTTGTGCGGAGTGATCATAATTAAATGAAAAGAGGCCATGCATTCTATGATTTTGTTCATGTATAGTTGTATTATACAAAATTTTTGCAAATTAGCGAGATTCTAAAATGAAATAATATTTAATACTATTTAGAGGGTTTTGAAAGAGTTCTGGATGAGTTGGAGTTGTTTTAGCATAAAATTGATACGAAAACAAAAATTTTAAACTTCACTGCTCTTCTGGACACTCGGAAGTTCTTATGGGCGTCGGCAAATGCTTTGGCGCTTCTCTCGCTAGTGTTGCAGTTTCTGCAGACGCTGGGAAAGGGAATTCGGGCGTCCAAAATTTTTTGAATAAAAATTTGATTGTTGGAAGGGTCTTTTGGTCCTAGTTATTTTATAAATTTTTTCTAAAAAAATAAGAACTTTTATTAGTTTATAAATATTTTTTTAAAAAATTGTCAAAATTAATGGTTTCAAGCTAAGTATTTTGATCTTTTATTTTTTTAAAAAAATTTATGTCTTAATTTTTTTTTGCAAATTAGCGAGATTCTAAAATAAAATAATATTTGATACTATTTAGAGGGTTTTGAAAGAGTTCTCGATGAGTTGGAGTTGTTTTAGCGTAAAATTGATGCGAAAATCCAAATTTTAAAATTCATTGCTCTTCTGGACACTCAAGTTTTTATGGGCGTCTGCAAATGCTTTGGCGCTTCTCTCGCTAGTGATGCATTTTTTCGAATAAAAATTTGATTATTGGAAGGGTATTTTGGTCCTAATTATTTTATAAATTTTTTTCTAAAAAGCTAAAACTTTTATTAGTTTATAAATATTTTTTTAAAAATTTATCAAAATTATGGGTTTCAAGTTAAGTATTTTGATCTTTTATTTTTTTAAAAAATTTATACATCTTTAAAAAAAATTAAAATAAAAAAAATAAAAAACAAGAGGCCATCCCAAAGTCCGACCCGTAGCCCTACGGGCCGGGATTTAGAAAAAATCCGACCCGGCCTAGGGCCAGTTTGGGCCGGGTTAATCCCAAACCCGGTACCCTCTACTCCCCCGCCTCCCTCACTCTCACTACTCCCTCACCCTCCCCCTTTGCAAAGCTCTCCACTATTCCTAACGAAAAACCCTAAACCCCTATCTCCCACCTCCCCGCGATCTCCTCCCCCTTCTCCCATAGCGAGCTCTCACCACCTCCTCTCCGCGGTGATCTCCCTCATCTCGTGTCGCTCTTCCTCTCCCATTGTAGATGGACTCCTCTGAGAAGAGAAGGTGAGCCCCTACCCCCCGTTTCCGCCATTGTTGACCTTTGAGAGCTCCATCCCCCACACAAGCTCCTCTCCTCTAGTACTTACTCCTCTGCTCCATCTCCTATTTTTAACCTATGCCCTAATGGTCGTGTTGCACTATCAATCCTAAATTTGTATGATGTGATTGCTTCTGTGAGAGTGGTTAATAGTACATTTTACTCGAAATCGAAAAACCACTATTTTATATTGTAAATATTAAATTAAATCGTTAATGTATATTAATTTTTACAATAAATATCGAAAAATATTATATTTTATATATATGTAAAATATGTTTCTATATGGGTTTGATTTCGGCTTAAGATTCAGATTCATTTCCTATTCGTGGATAGACAAGTCAAAACCGAACCAAACCCAAATTTTTTGGGTTTCTTTTTTTATATCCATAACCAAAATCATCACTAATCAATAACAGTAGTTTGGAACTAAATGGCATTTTTTTTATTTAATTGAAAAAATCACATAAATACATTTTTGTTAATTGAAAAAATGATCAAAGCTTTGTTCAAAGGATAAAACATATATTTTTTTTGGTTAAAAAAGGATTTGTTAAGCTTTAAAGAATAAAGAAAGGTCAGAGAAAACCCTTTCAACTTTTATTTTTTTATTTAAGCTTTTGTATATAGTTATTTTGTTGATAAACAGTAAATAGAGTCATTAAATTTAGTAAAATCACCAATAAATTTGATTAATTCTCAATTTTTATTTACTAAAATTAATTAATTAAAAAAAATTAAAAGTTAGTAGAATGCCATTCAAAAAATAAAAGTTGAGGGGGCCATTTCAAAATGCCATATAGTTGAGGGGGTCTCTATACATTTTTACTTTACAGATAACTGAGCGCAAACTTGTCATTTTAAAAGTTAACCCCATCTCTAACCATTTATTAATCAGGATAAAATTAACATTGACTAACGATAGGCATATCATATGATAATTTACTATAACTGCAGAGGCATGTGTGATATTTTAAATTTTACAGGGGCATCTAAAAAATTTTAGACTTTAAGAGGGCTATCTTATAAATCTTAAATTTTATAAAATTTTTAGATAGAGTATGTTAGATTTACACTTAACCCAACAGTTCGGTCTACAAATAACATTTCTTACATTTTAAAATTTATAGGTATAAAATACTAAATACTCTTAACTTTTAGAATATACATTCAATTGCCTGTTTTTTTTCATTCATAATTATTAATTCGCGCAATGGTAGGCGAGGCAGGGAGATTCTGACTCATACCTCTCTCTTCTCTCTATCTCACTGCGAGAGCGAGCGAGCGAAGCAAAGTGAGCGGGGGAAGCTCGAAGAAACCTCAGATAGATTCGAAACCCTAGCCGCGCCCCTCCTCCTGTGGGATAGAGAGAGGAGTAAGAAGTTTTAGAAACCCTAAAACCTTCGATCCAAAACCCTAGCTCGAGAGAGACAGTGAGAGATGCCGCGGGAGATCATCACAATCCAGGTGGGACAATGCGGGAACCAGATTGGGATGGAGTTCTGGAAGCAGCTCTGCCTCGAGCACGGCATCGGCAAGGACGGTCTCCTCGAGGACTTCGCCACCCAGGTTGTAAACCCTATCCCTCACTTGAATTTTTTGTTTTTATTTTACTTTTACTAGTATTGTTTAGTAATCTTTTGCTGGACATATAATGGCTAAATTTCAGTTTTTGTCCTCAAGGTGCATGATAGTTTGATTCTCAAAATTTAATTTGTTGTAATTTTTTGTTTGAACTTTGAATTGTTGCAATCAAGTTCCACAACCCAATTTAGTTGACTAAATAATAATTTGTTGTAATGTGGAAATAATATAGTAGTGTTGTGAGTGATGGCTTGACAATAGTTAACATGTCACAGCACTTTCACATTAGCAACACGTCGAAATTTAGTTAACTAAATTAGGTTGTGAGACTTGATTGCTACAGTTTACAACGTTCGAATGAGAAATTGCAACAAATTAAAGTTTGAGGACCAATCCCACATCTAATATTTAAACAATGTTCTTGGGTATCAGAGTAGTTGATTCTAAATTCAAATCCCAACAAGCTTCCAGTCTTATTTACATGCTGTTTGGCTGCCCTAAATCCTAGATGGAATTGGAATTCTTGTTTTCCTAAATCGTTTAGGATAAAGTTATGAGAATTTAATTCATTTGGAAGGATTATGTGGGATTTCTCATAATACAAATTACTAATATCCAAATCCCATGATTTGAGGTCAGCTTTGGTGACAAGTTATTTGCTATTGGTTGTATTTATCAATAATCCTAAAATACCCCTCGTTAGACTAGTTATGGTATATTTCTTACCATATAACTGTGGATCAAATGGGAAAAGTTATCACATTGGAATAATTTCTCTCTGGGCTCGATGCACTTTGAATTCTGTTTTTATTTGGTGACAAACAAAGTAACCTCTAGTTTAATTTAAGCCTACGCTTGGGCCTATCAAAATTTCTCGAGTCCAAAAATGTGGGGGTGTGTTGAATATAAAATACTAAAATACCATTATCTGATAGGTTAAGCTTTTAGATAAACGGTTGTTTCATACTATTTCACATCTTTGTTTTTAGAGTCAAAACACTATGTCCCTGTTTGGATGCATGAATGTCTTGTTCAACCTATTTCTTCCGTTTATTTAAGAAATTTGTAGTATTGCTAGATGAGGAGTATGATCAAATGTGTAGAAAAGCATATTATAATTGGTGTTCTAGTTATTTTTTTGGAATAAGATAAATCACCTTGTAGTTGGAATGAACTATACTAGTCTACCAATTCATGGATGTCAAGATCTTGCAAAGAGTGAAATCAAACTCCTACGATCACACAAGAAATCATCATAATGAATAAGTTATCCATGGATAACTTGTTCTAAAATCCAAACAAGGCCTTTGACTAGATTGCTACATTTTACTAATTTTGAGTTTGGAGCACATTATTAGGCATTCTAATTCTCGGAGCAAAACCCTATGATTAGATTGGTACATTTTTCTAATTTTGAGTTTAGAGCACATTTTTATTATAGACATTATGATGAATGGCTAGCTGATACTGTTCATCAAGTTTTAGGTACTTGAAAGGTAAAAATGTATACTATATAAACTTTTTCCTGATTTCTGAAGAATTTTGAAATAATGCTATCAATCTCTCTTATAATTTATAGGTTTTCATTGGCAAACAAATTGAAAGGTTGGGTAGTAAAATCAAAACTTTGAAAGATTGGGTAGCCGATTCAGACTGGTCCATAGTTCAGATAAGTTATGTATATTTTTACCTAATTTTAATCTAGCTATCTGGGTTTCAACCTTGGTAAGAAATGAGAAGATAACATGCAACTTTTTTATATGAATTTTCTTGCTATCCTTGATTTTTTGGGAATTCCAATGATTATCCTGATGTATCATCTTTTTGCATAAATCCCTTATTTTTGAGCTGCTTTCTTTTATAAATTAACTTTCTGAGCACTCTTCAGCAGAATCTAAGAAATTTAGGTAGAAGGTTGTGATTTTCATAGTTTCTAAGCACTTTCTGGTGGAATCTAGTATACTTTCAAATTACTTCTTTATAAACTTTTTGTATAGGAAATTTACTCTTCGCTGCAATCTTTAAATTTTACCCTCACACAATATATGTGTATCCTCAAATTTCTCAAAATTTCTGAAATCTGTCTGATCCCACACCTCCCTTGCTTTGTCACCATGGTTGCCGTGGCCATCCTTGGTTTGCATACAGACCTTCATCCAGTCTCTCTCTCTCTCTCTCTCTCTCTCTCTCTCTCTCTCGCTACACTAGTAGTCACCCTGCCATGACTGGATCCTCATACTTGTTGTTCAATGGCACTATGCCGATAACTTACCTTCAGCCTTCACTTTCTTGCCCTCTTTTGCCCTCCCCAGTGGCGTGCACCACTTGTTGTTTCTGGACAAGATAGATTGCAAGATCAAAGGAGAAGAGCAAGGGAATCATAAAGCAATGGCAAAATGGCCATTTCTGGTATTAAGGAAAATGTTAGGAACTTCATAAAATTATGGGAAATCATGGAAATCTGGTTATAACTAACTTTTTTATACTTATGAATTCGCTTTTAGTTTCACATACAGCACCTTTGATACGTTAATTTATGTACTGTGAACACTTTCTTATAGAGCATTTCTGGATTTTCATTTACCATGCAAAAGTGGAATGTGCACTGATGCCTTTATTTTCAGTTTCAATAGCCTTCGCCACCATTGAATTTCATTATACCTGTAGATTATTCAATATCTGATTCTATTTCTGGTAGCCTTTTGATTATTTTTATTAATTTAATAAATATTTCTCATGCTTGAGTGAATCTGATGCTGATGCTTGAGGCCTACATTCTTGTGTTAATTGGTTTTTTTGCATAGATAATCCTGGTTCCCTTAATATCCACCTGCTACTACAGGGAGGTGACAGGAAAGATGTCTTCTTCTATCAAGCTGATGATCAGCATTACATACCTAGAGCACTTCTTATGGACTTAGAGCCAAGAGTTATTAATGGCATACAGAATAGCGAGTACAGGAATCTTTATAATCATGAAAACATATTTGTCTCAGAACATGGAGGTGGTGCTGGAAATAACTGGGCTAGCGGATATCACCAGGTTTGTCAATTTTAATTAGAACCAAACGCTAATTTTTCCTGTTCTCTTCTGTTGCGGTCTTTTTATGCTCCATTCAAGTCAGGCATTACTAATATGTTATAACTTCTATTTATTACTTCGTGCCTTTCTTTGCAAATTTGTGTCATGCTTAGTTATTTTGCATTGTAGATAATCTACCTAATTCCTTTTTTGGTCAATTGGGCTGGATGTCTTCTGTGTTGCAGAGGAGTTGTCTGTTTAATAACCTATCTTATGCCATCTATTTTCTGTTTCCTGTGTGGACGGCATGCCTTGTCCTGCTATTGTTGATCGTAAGAAAAATGGTGAGCTTAGCTTACATTTGCTCATATGAGTAAAACGGGCCAAAGCAAATGACATTAAGAAAATCCACCTTCGTAATTTAATTTAGGCTTCCTCTTTGATTCTTCATTCCACGAATTCAGTGCTTGATCAAAAGTTGTGATGATTGCATTTCCTTCTCATGTAGTTTTGATAGGTTCTTCAATATGGTGTGCATTCTATTCAAACCTTCTTTTTATTGACAAATACATAATAATATTGCATAGTCTAGCATTTGTTAAATGACTCTAGTCCGCTGAATATTTTTATAGTAGTTAATGATTGATCGATTGATCTGTATGTATGTTATCTGATACTCTGCCTTCTAAATTCTTTATGTGTAACTTTCTTAACAACACTTGATTGATCTACTGACACAGATTCTTTCTTGGAAATGTCTTTCATAATTAGGGAGAACAAGTTGTTGATGATATCATGGACATGGTTGACAGAGAAGCAGATGGAAGTGATAGCTTGGAGGGTTTTGTTTTGTGCCATTCAATTGCTGGCGGAACTGGTTCAGGTCATTTTATATGCACTTTTACGTTTCTTTTTTTCTTCTATCATAGATGATTACCTGTACCTTTAGTTCCTTCACATCCTTGTTTTGTTTTATTTTAGCACTTGTTTTATTCCATATAACATCATTTTATGTGCTCAGCACTTCAGCAGAAAACGTGTGGAAAATACTTTAGCTATTGTTTATTGCACTCTACTGGAGAAAAACAATCCAATGCTCTAGCTTTTGTTTATTACACATTACTGGAGAAAACAAACAAAAATAGGGCCTTTTCATTTCTACTTTTCCTCCGTACCACTTACCCGTCCTTTATTTCGCTGTATTTTGTAGGTATGGGCTCGTATCTGTTGGAGACTTTAAATGATCGTTACAGTAAAAAACTCGTGCAGACATATAGTGTATTCCCTAACCAAATGGAGACCAGTGATGTTGTTGTCCAGCCTTACAATTCACTCCTCACTTTGAAACGTCTGACACTGAATGCTGATTGTGTTGTTGTTCTCGACAATACGGCGCTCAATAGGATTGCCGTGGAGCGTCTTCATCTATCAAATCCCACCTTTGCGCAAACAAACTCGTTGGTTTCTACTGTTATGTCTGCAAGCACAACAACGCTGCGGTACCCTGGATATATGAACAACGATTTGGTCGGCCTTCTTGCGTCTCTGATCCCGACTCCGAGGTGCCATTTCCTCATGACGGGTTATACTCCTCTAACTGTGGAGCGCCAGGTCATACAAACTTTTCCATCAAATGCTATCTCTGATTATTAGTTCAATGTATATTATGGCCAACTATGTAATTATGCTTTCATTATTTTACAAGACATTGTTGAGTCTCGATAACAAGAGCTGCCTATTTCTTTATTTAGGTTCTTACAAAAATCTTTAACACTTTTTGTGAATTTACAAAAACTGAAAAGAGAAAATTCTAGAAATTGATTTTGGCATAAGTGCAAAAGGCACCAAAATATGGTAGGTATGTATATAAGAACCTAAAACTGAAGGTTGTACAATTAAATTGATAAATTAGAGCCATCACACAAAAAAATTGCTTCATGTCATAACAAAACTAGATAGAATAATTGGTTCCTAAATTATCAGATTCAATTAGACTCTTTTTTCTATGTCATCATACTGGAATTCATCTTAACTCTTTAGCATGCTCATGTTGCAATCCAACTCCCACTTATTCTTGAAATCAAGAGTATTGTGTCTCAAATGTCCGTCATACTTCTGTACTTGTCCTGGACCTTTTTGCATTCTTGAAAGCAGATTTGTGATACAAGGATCCCTGTATTTACAGGTTAACATGATTCGTAAGACTACAGTGCTAGATGTCATGAGAAGACTTTTGCAGGTGAGATTTTATCCCGAGTTACTTATTTGTCCTTGTGGTGGTTTTAATTGAACAAACTAACCTAGAGTACTCTGCAGACAAAAAATATAATGGTCTCTTCTTATGCTCGCACAAAAGAAGCTAGCCAAGCGAAATATATATCCATACTGAACATTATCCAGGGAGATGTGGATCCAACACAGGTACTAATTTAGCGTTAATTGGAAATTTACATATCAGAAGAAAATTTTATTTTGCCAAGATATGGCTAATGCATGGATTATTTGCAAATTAACTATATTTGACTTGCCTCATTAAATTTTCTTATCTACTATGTTTTCCCCTTTTTTCATCCTTCTATTGGTTGTTAGAGCCACATTTGAGAGCTGGATCTGCTCAACTTGTATATTTAGCTTCTAGTGAAATTTAGCTTTGTCAACTGAGCTTCCTGTTTGGTTGGAGCTGGGCCTTCATAGTGACTACATTTGAGCATGGAAATTAGTCAATGAAGGTCCATGGAGAGCAAATTTTCCACAATGCAATTGATATAGTCTCAGGAATGTACTAAAACCTTAGAATGATTCTTTTTCACTTCAGGTAAAGATAAAAATGAGGGCTAAATTTTTCTGTCACTGACTGATTATTTGCTACTTTATCAACCTCATAACATAATGATAAGTCCTTCAAGTTATATACCTTGGTTCATTCTTTCATATTTTATCAAATCTGTAACTTAATGACAAACCTTTCACGTCAGTTCCATATGT
Organism: Tillandsia fasciculata; assembly: GCA_029168755.2. NCBI lineage: Eukaryota > Viridiplantae > Streptophyta > Magnoliopsida > Poales > Bromeliaceae > Tillandsia > Tillandsia fasciculata. Next base: position 3,036,791 of record CM054951.1, on the reverse strand, counting down.
ATAGATGCAACTGTAGTTCTTGGTGTTTGATCTTTGGAATTGAGATATCCGATTAGATTTTTCAGATGATGTTTGTATTGCTAATTGTTTTGACACTTTTATTTAGGTACTTTGACTTTTTCTAATATATTACTTTGGGAACTACTAATATATGAACTGTAAAGAAACATGGGTCGCAATGTGTGTGTGCGCACGCGCGTGTGACATTGCTTGCCTAGTTATTCTTCTCCAATAAGCTTTAAATCGTTTTATCTTGGGTGGGTGTGTGACATTGCTTGCCTAGATATGCTTCTCCAAGAAGATTTAAATCGTTTTATCTTGGGTGTAAGTTTAAAATTGAACGGGGTTGCCTACAATTGTACTTTTTATGAAATGCTTTATTTGGTTTACTATTTGTTCGTAACATGGATTGCTCCGTGCCAGTCAGCATTGGGCAGTATATTTCCGAAGGGGTTATCAAATCAGTATGGGGGGTCATCTACGATAGTGTCCTGTTCAATAATCCACCTAGCTGTTGTTTATCATGTTTTATGAGTTTAAAATTCTTAGCCACACATTTTTATAGGAAGAAAATTTATTTACCTATGGCTTAGTTTTCAAAAGTTAGAACAGAAGGGTAAGTTGATGATGTAAGTGTATTACATGAACGAAAGTCTCATTAGATTTCAGAACAAGATAATAATCGTCAATATTGTTAACGAGGGGAGTGTCCAGTATGACTAGTATATTACATGAATGAAAGTCTCATTAGGTTTTCAGAACAAGATAATAATTGTCGCCATTGTTAACGAGTGGATTTCCTGGAAACAGTAAGCATCAGTAGAATGATTCAGGCTGTGTGCAATTCTTCTTGTTGAGTTATCTTTGAGCAATTATTTTGTTAGATCAATTATTTCACAATTTTTTGACTGCATTCTACTGTACTCGGATTTCATGTTCTCCATGTTGATGCTTGCCTATACAATTTAAACAGGTACATGAGAGCTTACAGAGGATTCGTGAAAGAAAACTTGTGAACTTCATTGAGTGGGGCCCTGCTAGCATTCAGGTTCATATAAAGAATAGATTAAGCTTCTACTTCCATATTGATTATGATTATTTATATTAAAGTTTCATCACAACGACTACAGGTTGCATTGTCTAGGAAATCTCCATATGTCCAAACTACGCATAGGGTAAGATAATTTGTTTAGTTACATCATCTTCTTGTGACTGAATCCTCTCTCTCTCTCTCACACACATCTGTTATCTGTCTTTCATAGTTAGAGAACAGATTCTCAATTTCTACTTACAATTGTTTAGTACTTTCTTATCAACTTTTTATGAAGGCTAAATGTTGTAATACTTCTGCTTATCATTTAGGTTAGCGGCTTAATGCTTGCAAACCATACTAGTATTCGCCACCTCTTCAGTAAATGTCTGGGCCAATATGAGAAACTGAGGAAAAAGCAGGCCTTCCTTGACAACTATCGAAAGTTCCCGATGTTTGCTGTAAGTTTGCTAATATTTTGTGATCAAGGCATTCATTATTCACCCCTTTTACGTATGCTTCATGCATGCTACTGCCTTTTTTCTTTTTTTCTTTTCTGTGAATCATGCATGCTACTGGCTACTGCAATTTTTTAGGACAAACCACATATACGTGCATACATAATATTATCCCTCAAGTGGTCTTGGTCAAACAATTCAGGACACTGTTACCGGCCGCAGTTCCATGTCTGTTGAGGATTAAAAATTTGCTTTCCTGTATAACTCAAAATAAGGAGTAGCACCACCTGGAATCGAATAGTCGGCACCAACCTTGAAGCAATGCCCCTTGAAAACTAGTGCAAACTGTCTTAATACTCAACTCACCTTGCTTCAGGTTTGATTATTTTCACCGAAGCACTGCAAATGTTGTGCCGACACACACGATGCACACATTGCATGCATATACTGTGCCCCACAAACTTATTTTACTTATCTATCAAAATTAACTAGCCGAATAGTTGTAGCATGCAATTACTCTCTCTAATTATGTCAATGCTGTTAATTAGACTAGCTAGTATGGTAAATGAGCCTTTTGTGAATCAATCTGATTAGTTCTGATTGATGATCTATTTCAATTTTTGTGGACTGCCTGCACAGGATAATGATCTAACTGAATTTGATGAATCTCGGGAGATAATCGAAAGTTTGGTCGACGAATACAAGGCGTGCGAGTCGCCGGACTACATCAAATGGGGAATGGAGGTAAATTCTAGAACCGAGAATTCAAGCTTTTGCAAGTCTAAAATTAAAAATCAGATACTGATAATTTATCACAAACAGGATTCTGCAGAGGCTAATGTTGCAGCAGCACTAGATTCAAAACTGGTGGTCTGAGAAGTCACGGTGGGTCGATTTTGATGAATGTTGTTTCAATGTTTTTAAAAGATGAGTGGAATTTGGTGTGATGTGATCAAATTTAGAAAAATCTCCTTTTAGATGCTTAAATTCTTGCTGAGAAGCTCTGTATGTGCTGCTTGTAGGTGTGTATGATATTTGACAGCATTTGTTGGAAAATACTCAGTTGCTGGGCTTTCATTTAAGGTATTTCTCATTTATGCATGCAGTCTCTCTCTCTCAAGATGATGTATTTTAATGATTCGATCAGACCATGAATGATTATTTGTGATGAGTGAGAAAATGCGAGAAAAAACAAAATTTGTTTAAGATTAATCTGTTTCTCTCCTTTAAATTGCACTGATTTGATTAAAGTATTACTGCAACTTCTTTTGGTCTACCAAGTGTTAGCTAGTTTTTAATAACATATCCTTTAGACAAAGTGAAGATATTCACAGCAAATCCAAACCGAACAAAACCGACAAGCAAATTGATGTATTTCGTAGTTCAGCTTGGTTTCTGTCTACAATTTGGTTCAGATTGCTTTACAGAAAAACCCTAACCAATGCTCACCACTAATAGAAAGGTGTTTAGGTTAGGGTAAAGTTCAAGTTGAGAACTTCATAATGTCTTTTTTTTTTTTTTTTTTTTTGTCTGAAGTTAACAAAATAAAGAATTTCAAATAAGAATGGTTTACTTGAACCTCCCTAATCTTGTTAGCAAGTAGAACAGCTTATGAGGGTCATGATGAGCCGTTTATCGGTTTAACAGTATAGAAATATTTAAATCACGTAAAATTTTAATAATTTTTTTTTTTTTATACTATATAAAATAGAATCAATATTTTTTATCTAAAAATAGGATCAATATTTTTGATCAAAAATTTTAACGTCATATCATCACATTTTGTGAGCTTTTTTATTTTCAACCATTGATTTTGAGCCATTTCAATTACTAACTAAATGATATCAAAAAATTGTAAAATTTATTTTCTACATACTTTAAATATTCTAGATCAAGTCTAATGAAGCCAATCGTCGATTCGAAATTTTGAAAATTAAAAATAACTTGATAACTCGAAAGTCTCCGTACTTTCAAAAGGACACAAATCGGACTATATATATATATATATATATATATAGAGAGAGAGAGAGAGAGAGAGAGCACGCGCTAGGCTCCTATACTATCTATAGAACTGGAGTTTCGGTACTATAGTCTTATTTTCGATTTTATGGTATTCAAATTAACGATCCACACCGTTAAATATGATTTAGGGTATATAAAGTTCTTAAAAATAAAATTTTATTTTTTTTCGACATTGTTTACTTAGTAAATAAATCATGTCAAGATGAATGGTGAAAATGGAACAATTTTTAAAATTTGAGAATATGACTTTTGAATTCAAGATCAAGAATACTAATCTTGATTTAAATAGTTTAAATGTTTTCTATCAAAATTTGAATAAAATTAGATTTTCCTACACCATTAAACTATAAACTCGTCATAGTAGCCATTAAAAATTAATAATTTCGAAATGGTTTGATCATAAACTAAATTATGTCGAAAAAATATACAAAATTTTCTAAAAAAAAAAGTTCAAATATTTTAGATCAATTTTAACGGTGTAGATCGTTGATTTAAATACCGTAAGATCGAAAACACACAAAAACACTCTCTCCCCGTCTCCCCCCATCTCTCTCTCTCTCTCTCTCTCTCTCTCTCTCTCTATATATATATATATATAGAGAGAGAGAGAGAGAGAGAGAGAGAGAGAGAGAGAGAGAGAGAGGGGGGGGGGGGCTATGGTGCTTGTAAAATTACCATTAGACCTGTCCCTTTGACTAATTTCACCTCATAGATCATGTTATTCCACCAATCACCCACTAAATCCAAGGGGCCTACTATCATCCTAACCGTACAATTCTACATCCAAGAGCCGAAAACTTACAAGCACCAATAACTTGGTGCTTTTAAAAGTATAGAAGCCAGATTATATATATATATATATATATATATTATAT
>CM054951.1:2929906-3027406 GCA_029168755.2 Tillandsia fasciculata | reverse complement strand
TTGCTTATACCGGAACCAAACGCAGCCTTAAGGTCCCGTTTGGTTCGGGTATAAATTTAAGAGGTATAAATTTTTTTATACCTGAGATAACTAGCTATTCTGGAATAATCAAGTATAAAAGTTAAATTGTGTTTGGTTCAAAAGTTAGTATTCTCTGAAATAAAAAAAAAAAAAAAAAAAAAAAAAAAAAAAATTGTGTTTGAATAAAAAAAATTATGTTTGGTTAAAATTATGGGGTAGTGGAGAATGGAAAAAGATTATAGATTTTTTATCAAAATACCAATTTTACCCTTACCTTATATATATATATATATATATATATATATATATATATATATATATATATATATATATATATATATTAATTTTAATTATTATAAATTAATTAAAATGATAATTTAATTGTTAATAAATTATATCTTACCTAAATAAAATATTTTTTATATTTTATAGTATATTTTTTTTAAATAATAATTAATAAACAAAATTAATAAACATAATTAGTAAACATAATTAGTAAACAAAATATAAAATAAATTTTTATATTTTATAGTATATTTTATTAAATAAAATTAGTAAACATAAATAATAAATACTATATTTTAGTAAATATAGTCTCAATAGGAAGGTAAGCTTAAAAAAAAATAAATAAATAAAAAAATCGATTCATTGTCGAACTAATGCTCAATCTAGCCTTCTTTAAAAAAAAATTTCCCAATCTAGCCTTCTTTTTAAAAAAAATAACATTAAATTATCTTATTTTTTCTAATTTATTCAAATGAACGAGTTATCCTGGAATAAAAAAAATTATTCGTATATTTTTTTAAAACTTTTATTTCTATATTTTTTTTTTCTTTGTTCGATAAGAATTTGAGAATTATTCCCCTTTTATCCCCCAACATTTAGACCGATAAAAATAACAATCATATTGGTTCACTTCATTTTATCTCTTTTTTTTTTTTTTTCTCTTTTTTTGAGGGAAACATTTTATCTTTTTTTTATGGAAAATGCTTTCTATACACCCCAAAAGGGATGTATATCTTACACCTCACCCATTCAAAAATAGGATGAATTTCACTCATCACTTCATGTGATGGGTAAAAAAATTTCCACCCTTGAATGAATAGAATGTAAGATATACATCCATAAATAAGTGTACATATAGCATTCCTTTTTTTTATTTGTGTGTGAGGAATGGCTATGATTACCACCTGGATGCACTAGAACCAAAGCATTCAAATGAGGCGAAGCTCGGCAATATTTGCAAGTTACATAAAATAATCGTTGTATTTTTAGAAATTTAAGTTTTTAGGAAATGGTGTTTTTTATATTTCAACATTTTTTCTCAACTCGATATTTTTATAGGTCCAAAACATGAACAACTAGATATTTTTTATAGGCTCAAGACATAAACTTAAATTAAATAGAAAAAAATTAATTATGCTATGAGCCGGAACTCGAACTCAGAACCTCTTCTATTTTGATACTATGTGAAATTATATAAAATTATACTACAAAAATTTAAACTTTTAAAGAACTATATTTTTCATATTTCAACATGCAATTCTGTGAGTAATCATTATGCAAATATTTATATACTTATATGGAGATTTTAATGAAAAGATAAGATCTGAACCTCCTCCTTATTATCGATGAAGTGTGACAAAACGTAAATAACATTAAAAGAAGTAGACATTTGGGATGTACGAGTTATTTTCCTGTAAAGAATCCAACAAAAGGAAAGAGCAATGGTAAAATTGTATAGAGACCCTCTCAACTATAGGCGTTTCTGAAATAGACCCCTCAAAACTTTTATTTTCTTTTTTTGCTAATTTTTTTGAAATTAAGTGATTTTAGTTAAACAGTTTATAAAATTTATTAGCAGTTTTATCAAATTTAATAAATTTCGATAAATAAAACTAGGTCGATTAAACGGTTAATATATAATAGAGTCAGTAAATTTAATAAAATTTTTAACTTAACTAAGTATAAAAACTTAAATTAAAAAGATAAAAAATCGAAGGATCTAAATCCAAAAAAATAACTATGAGGGCTATTTCAGAAAAGCAATGCTACCGGTACATTCTAAAATTGCCTTATGTACATTTTATATTTTTTTTATTCAAGAATCAATATCTGTTTTTTTGGATGTACAATTAATATTTTTTATTTCTTATGAAAATTTATCAATTACATCATGGATGCCATTTGGATGGATGAATGGATAGAACAATTGTATATAGAACATAGTTAGTAGTTAAACTTACAGCAGATATTTTCATTAGCATTATTTAGGTGAAAGTGCTACATTTGTAAATTAGAGTGTAATTCTTTAACTCCGTTTCTTTAACTCCGTTTCAGAATACAATATTTATTTTCATACGTAATATATTATAATAAATCAATTATAATATATTTTTTATAATCTTAATAAAAAATAGAGAAACAAATTTTCATATATATTCGTCCCAACTCGGTTTTGCCTAAAACATAAAAACTACTCTCTTCTTCCGTTGCAATTGTAATTGCATCTAAATTTGAATTGAATGTAAGTTAAAATGCAACAATTGGGGTCTTCATTTGCAGATCCAACTACAGCATTTAACTTAAAAAAATACACAACGATCCAATCCACTAACAATAATAACTTGTTGGGCCCAAACCGCAGCCCAAAATGCAACCCAATCACAATTCCATTCAAAATCTACGGGGGCTATTCAGAAAAACAATACTACGGTACATTAAAGTGGGGTGTGGATCTTACACTTTTTTTATTCATGGATCTTACACTTTTTTTATTCATGTATCAATATCTGATGTGGGACTATAAAGGGCGTCACAGACTTCCCACGTTTAGGCCTGACGTCCTCGTCAGCCCAAACACACACACAGCAGCCCAAGATCACCAAGGCGATGTGAGACTTATCTCGCTAGCCCTGTCATCTGGACCCAGGCTGAGCCGAAATTCGCCACACATTTTCGGCTGATAATTGTCTCTAATACCAAATGTAACGATCCGACCCACTAGCAATAATAACTCGTTGGACACGAAACTACAGCCCAAAATACTTAAGCCCAGTTATTATTACTAATGTTCATGTCTCATAAAAATCTAATCATAATTCCATCCATATCCGATGTGGGACTATTGGGGGCGTCACATGCACTAAAACCAAACGAATTTTTTTAGCCAGCCAGCATTTGCAGCCACATTGTGGCTTCAGATGCAGGATCCCCGACTGTCATCCATGCTATAATAAAGGAATTGATCACCAAGCACAACTACAGAAGCTCGCAATTTGTTTTTGTCCACGGAGTACATTATTATACAATAAACCCCCCTCCTCTTCATCACTATTATTATTTCAGCAAATTTGTACACCTACTGAGAACTCAACAAAACATGCCTGAAGAAAAGTAGATGGATAACTCTATACAAACAACATCAAAAGGTTAGGGTTATTATTTGGTGGATCGAGAACCGACTCTTAACCTCTTCAAACCTTGACTCCAATCCTTTCAGCAACCTGCATAGGATAACTTACTTTACAGATGTCGGAGAATCGATCATAAAAATCACTTTCTTTCGACTCAGCTGGAAATTTAATAGCTTGTAATTGATCTTAGTTTTACTACTGTCAGCCATGTGTTTGGTCAGAGCTATTGAAAGCATATTACTTTAGCCGACTTTAGTCAGTAGTAAATTTCGGCTGTGACATGATTTAGGCAAAGAATGCAGCTCGAATCTTCGACCCAAAAGATACTAAACATATGCATGAAAACTGTGCATGTAGCCAAACAAGGTTATTCTGGAATGACAGTCGAGTACTATACGTGCCAAACCCTGAAAACTATATTTATAATCGAAGCCCCAGCATAAAAATAAGCCTTACTCTCTACTAGCAGGATATCATGGGGATGGAAAAGCTTTCCAAAATAAAATTTGTCCCTGTATTGAATAATGGTTCCCGGCCTTAATAAAGAGGAAAATGGTATTACCTCTTTGAAGGAGTGTACATCACTGCCCCAAAGCCACGCGTCGCAGCCCGCATCCCTCGCTCCCCATATGTCATTCCTCCGATCGTCGCCTACATGGACGGCTTCCTCAGGCTCGACTCCTAAAAATTCGCAGGCCTTTAGAAATATTGTAGGGTTTGGTTTTTCTGCTGCGACCTGTAAAAGAGTACATCCTTGTGAGAGATCTCTCATGAAAAACGAGGCATAACAATGGACACCATAGAAATAATGAGGATAAAAGAGGATGAAATTGGAGACTTTATTTAAAAACAAATGGAAGATCCGAGAAACAAACAAGATATGTTTTGGCAACAGTATCCGTGCATGCATGTTCAGTGCCATCTATGATGTGATTAATAGGTGATGATGTCTTCGTGATAGTTCATGCACTATTTTTATTATAAGCTTTACTTGAAGCAGCAAAAAGATAAAAGGGCCTGTCTGGATGTAGCAATGTGCCTACAAGTTACATAGATACGTCTTGCTGGATGAGAGTTCCTTTTGGTGATTATTACACAAGAACTTGACATTACTCCTTTCTAAGGTTCTAATAGTCAGGATTGTCAAGATTGAGATACTTATTCCTTCTCACTTAGGTTAGACATCTTTTCATGCCTCTAAACAACCAACCAACAGGTGGTCCTTGAGTGAACAAGAGGAGAAATGCCAGATAATTTGTTCTACTATCCAAAATGGCCCGCAGAGTAACCATCAAAATTAGCAGAATGACCAACAAAAGAAAAAAAAAAAAAAAAAAAAAAAAAAAAAACCTGCCTCAGCTGACACTGCGAATGCGTCAAACCAGCGATCACACTTCAGTGCCTGCAAAACAGGCCGCAATCGGGTATCAAAATTTGAGACAACTGCTGTTTTTACACCAGCCTTTCTCAAAGCCTCAAAAACTTTTTCAGCATCAGGATCGCAGAGGAACCACGCCTGCCAACATATAAAGAGTACCATCAGATGCCATATAAAAAGAGAATATTTCTTGCCTTCTATAATGAGATTTATCTCACCTTTTCAGTAGTATAGTAATGATATAGCTCTTCAAAATATCGCGAATCTGAGCACCCTGTTGAAGAACTAACAATATACTGCCAAAAGGGCCTTCCATCATCGACATACCTGGATCCAGTCACCCAGAAATCACCAAAGGCAAATTAATGTCAAACTCAAGAAATCACCACAGAACAAAAGTGTTCTAAAAGTGTATCCGAGAACCAACAGACGTTCGTTAATAGATAAAAGACTATAAATACTTGCTTTAAGGTACGCATAAGCTGGAAACAATATCATACTACAAGACTGAAACTAACCAATTTCCTTAACTGCAAACAAATGAAGGAGGATTTGAACATAAATAGACAATAAGCGGAGGAAAAGTATAGAAAGTGCTGTTGTTGATAAACTTGAACCTTTAGTCTCCTCCAAATCAATACAGCGAGATTTAGAAAAACAAAATATTTATACCATAGTTTTTCTCATGGGAAAAATATAATTTTTTTTTCCATTTTAATCTTAATTTAGTCCATATGGAAACAATTTTATGTCTACTAATGTCTATGCACTTAAGTGCTAATATTTTCCAGTATAATATCAATGAACTACTTAGAATAAATGCATACAGAGTATAGTTTTCAAACTTCTTATTTTTCAAAACCATCATCTGCTTTATTAATCATATACGTACTGCCGAAAACCAATTACGTAAAATTATGAATTATACGCATTCTGCAGCATAAAACTTAGCCCCTTTTAGCGATTGTGATCCTATCAATTCTTCCAACATTACCCTCTGGGCCCGCTGTCTCATGAAGGGGACCGGCCATAGAGTTCCCACCTTGAGGAGACTACGTGGAAAAGTTCTTTTCTCTTCAGTTTTTTGCATTCATTAGATTATTGCTTATAGTTACATTGACATGTTTACAAATGCCTATACACAAACATCAGAAAAACATTCCAATTTCCCAACAAGTAACTACCTTCCATTTCTTCATACTGTCAACTCTTGCATTACTAAGAATTATAAGTCTTAAATGAATGTTACTAATTTACATATCAAGTCACAATAAGCAATCAATTATCGACTTAAATTTGCTTTAATCAAATGATAATCAATAAATGATGTAAAAATAGATGAGCCAAAAAGCTTTACTCCAAATATTAAAAAACTGCCCTTTCTGTTTCACTTCTTGCCAGAAAACAAATATTATGAAAATAAAATTATTATTAAAGCTCGTAAAACACCTTGCATTACAGATTTAAATCTGTATCCGGCCAACTGATTGTGAAGTACACTTCTTTTTTGGTTTCATCGCACAATTAACTCAACTCAGCTGACACACAATAATATAGAGAGAGAGAGAGAGAAAAAAAAAAAAAGGAGCGGAGTAAAAGAAGTGGCAACAAACCTTAGCCGCGATTTGCCCCACGGTTGCTCATAAGCCCATCTGTATCGCTGCAAGATCTCATCTTCTGAGTACTCAACACCATACTTCTCTCCAATCTTCCTATAAATCTAAAACCCAACAAGAAATACTTATCAATTCCACATTTCCAAAAAAAAAAAAAAATTGGAGTATTGTTGCATTTTTTTTTTTTTTGGCTTTCTTAAACACAAATTCTATTCGCAGTGCGCTGTCTGATGCCAAATTGCTCAGAGTCTAAATATCTACATGATTTTTTTAGAACAAAAAACAAAACATATAGCGAATTTCTTTTCGCCTCTTTCTTTCTCTAAAAAATATGCCATTCCTCATTCAGTGGGCACACATCACAATCTGGCCGACAATCACAAGAATTAGAAGTTCATCCGGCGAGCACATCTTATCACAGTATCAGAAAATGGCAACAACATGTAACAATGTGCGATTTAACAAACAATCACACCTTATCTATCACCAGAGCTAAGTTTGTTTCCTATTATTAGATCACTATCAGAGCTAATTTTGAGCCTCTTCATCCCACAAATTGAATTGTGGATTCAATCCCCCACCTTCAACATTATAACATTTCAACATCTGATGGGTTAAATTTCTGCATTATATTCTATTAGTTAAATCCCCATCTTTTCCATATTAGGTTGATCTTTTGGATAATAATAAGAAGAACCGCATCAAATTACAAATCCAATGAAAAAGAAGGCATTGATCCACGAATGGATCTAAGACAACAAGCACTTAGTAGAGAATAGAGATGGAAGGGGAAAAGCGTGGCGACCTGAGCCATGGGCTGCGCCGGCGCGAGGAGGGTGCCAACGGCGTCGACGAGGAGCGCCTTGTGCGTGATCTCCCCGTATATGGACCTCCGATACTCCTCGTACTCCTTCGCCGCCAACATCTCCCACCTCCCCCCGCCACCGCCCACGGCGGCGCCACCAGCCGGAATCCGCCTCAGCCCCCCTACGCCACCGCCCTCCGCCGCCGCCGCCTCGGCCTCCACCGCCACCGCCGCCGCCGTGGAGTTATAGCACCTCGAAGCGCGCGGCGGCGCCATTCTCAGCCTCCCTAGGAGCCCCTCCGCCGCCGCCGCCATTAGAGCGCCGCGCGAAACCCTAGCCATCGTCCGTTGCGCCGCCGCCGACGATGGTGGTGGTGGTCGCGGTCGCTGCGGCGTGTCGCCGCTCTTTGCTCATTCAGAAACGTAAAGTGGTCTTATCTTGCTTTCGTGTTGGAGAAGAGAAGGCCATTTATAATTAAACTTTTTTTAAAAAAATAATCCATAAAAATTTATAATTAAATAAATAATTTTACAAAAATTATATTCGACAAAATAATTTTTCTTTTTTTCAAACAAAATTTTTTAAAATAAAATACGGTAAATTATTTGCCGCCTTCAACATCTTTATAAAATTTTATAATTTTTAAAAATTTAGATTAGTATTATCTCTAACTAATATAAGAAAAAAAATTCAAATTTTGTGAAAACGGTTAATACCGTCCACTGAGTTGACAAACAAAAAAAAACTATAAAAAATTATAAAGTTATTTAGAAAAAAAAAATTATATTTTATGTGGGAGAGAATTTATTTTATTTTATTTTATTTTTTATTATTTTTAGTATTTAGTATAACCATAACCATATTATGGTTGAGGTTTTAGCTTTGGCAGCTCCGAAATGGACGGCCGGATTTATTGGAATGAGACAAGCAGTTCTGGACACGCGTGAACTGGGCAGGAAACTTATTAGGGTTTATTTCCTTTTAATAAAAAAAATAGGTTAAATTATAGAAAATTCTTCTTTTTCTATAATATATTTATTTTTTTACTTTACCTTTTTATTTTTTAAAAGCCTATATTTTGCTCGCTCGTAATTAAAAGTCTATATTTTGCCTCTCTCCCGTCGTCAGCATTTCGTGAGTAAACTATCAATTTCTTAGATGATATACCAAAAATACTCTTCAAATTCCATCCCCTCCCCTATGCCGGGTAGAGCTGCCTCCATCGCCGCAGCCGGGTAGCACCGGAGGGGCACGCCCACCCTGGCGTCGTCGGGTCGCCTCCGGCTCCGCCGTCGTAGTCTTTGGCGTCCATGTAGTCTTCGGCGGCGGCGGCGTAGGGGTCATCGGGGTAGACCTCCTAGCCGGGTCCGAAGAGGGCGGCGGGGTTGGCCGGGAAGGGGGTGAGGGAGAGGGAGCGGTGGACGAGGAAGGAGTTGAGGATGCCGTAGGAGGCGGAGTGGGCGGGTAGGGAAAGGGCAGAGAGGGCGGCATTCTCTGTGGACAGGAGGGCAAAATAAACTCTATTGTCTCCTAAAAATAATTCTGTAATTACGAAGAAGCAAAATATAGACTTTTAAAAGACAGGAGGTTAAAATAAAAAAATGGTATATTATAAAAAAAAATTCAATAATTTAGTCAAAAATATATATCATATTATTCTTAATATTATTTTTTTTCTAAGTATTGAGAGCCCTCTTATAAAATTAAGCAAAACAAAGTATGAAAGAAGCATATAAATATATAATTAATAAGTTAGACTGAAATGTAATCGATAATAAACAGGTTTCGTTGTTATTATTATTTTTTTTTATAATCGAATTTTCAAAATAACGATCAGCATCGCTAAATTTAATTTAGACTATTTGAACTATCTGAAAATTAAATTTTATATTTTTTAATATTTTATTTTTGTTCATCGAGTAGGCACAAAAACAAACGACTGAAAATAAATATCTTTCAAAAAATGATAATAGAAGTGTTGTAATTAAGATTGGAAGTATAGATCTTATTTTAAATAATTTAAAAAAATATATAACTAAAATTTAATTAATTTAATTATTTTATATCGGTAAATAAGCAAAAAAAAAAAAAACTCGTATTTATCATTAAAATTATAAATTTTACAACATTTGATCATTACATCAATAATGTCGAAAAAGTTTAAAATTTAATTTCTAAATACGTTAAATGGTCTAGATCATATTCAACAATACTGATCATCGATTTATTAAAAACATAATTAAGCACATCCATGTTTGTAAATTTTTTACCTTTTAAAAGTATATAAGCTCAACTATATATATATATATATATATATATATATATATATATATATATATATAGAGAGAGAGAGAGAGAGAGAGAGAGAGAGAGAGAGAGAGAGAGAGAGAGGGGTAGAGTTTATATATTTTTAAAAGCACAAGTACAAATATGCTTGTGATTTTTATATGATTAGATTTGTATTGAGATTTGTGCTATTGTAAAGTCAACTAAAGAGAAAGAAAGAGAAAGTACAATAGTACAAATTCCAATACGAATTCAATGGTAAAAAATTCATAACTATATAACTATATATATATATATATATATATATATATATATATATATATATATATATATATATATATATATATATATATATATATATATATATATATATATATATAGGCTGGAATACTATCGCTAGCACGAAGTCATTGGTGCTATCAAGTTTTTAGCTTTTGAATTAAAAGATGTGTGGTTAAGATGATAGTGGTCCCCTAGGGTTTACTAGGTGGTTGGTTGAATAGTTAAATCTTAGGGGATCAGTATAATCCCAACCGCATATCTTTTCATCCAACGACTGGAAACTTGATAGCACTAATTACTTAATGCTATCGATAGTATTCTAGCCGGACTATATATATATATATATATATATATATATATATATATATATATATATATATATATATATATATATATATATATATATATGAGTTTGGCTATTATGCTTGTACAAGTATCAAGCAATTGATGTTTATAAGTTTTTTACCTTTTGACTAATTTCTTTCCTTAAATTATTATTATTTTTTTTTTTGAAGAAAGCTAATTTCATCCTTTTTTTGAGAAAAATGTAGCATGCTACCCACTTCGTTTATAAAAATAAACTTAGCTAGAAATATGAAACAACTAGGCTTCAAACTCGGGACCTCGGGTACCAACCATCAAACACTTTGCCACTTGCGCTAGGGACAGTCGATCTTCTACCAACTATTCACTTAACCCAACAGACTCACTATCATCCTAACCATATATATATTCATTCAAAGACTAAATCTTTTAGTTATACCGGGGATAGGTATAAGTTATAATATTAGCAGGAACTAATGTTAATTTATGTTTGGGTGGGTATAAGAGTTATACCGGGTTTAAAGAAAATTGTGTTTGGTAAATTAAAGATGAATAAAAAGAATAGAGGGAAATAAATTTTTATAAAATAATGAAATAAATTTTAAATTTTATAAATTTAAATAACTTATAATTTAAAATAAAATTAATTAATTTTTTTTTAAAAAAAAAAAAAACTGCAAGTGGAGCAACTAAGTTGTTCCACCTGCTGCTTGGAACAGTTATTCCCCCCTAATCCCAGGATTTGGTGGAACAGCTGTTCCAAGCAGCTTTTTATTGTTTGGGTACAAAGGGGGATATCCCCCTTATCCCCCCTAGTTCTTGTACCCAAACGGAGCCATAAAGACTAAATTTTTTAGTTCGAATATAATATTTTAAATGATGACTAGACTTAACATATATATTAAGAGAGTTAGACGTATTAGGATTAGAATAGTTTTAAAATAAATAGTCCTACTGAGAAGCTGGGCGTTACAGTTAGTATCATAGACAACCACTAGAAATGTGATAGTCATACAATGTGTAACAACCCGGCCCACTAGCAATAATAACTCGTTGGGCCCACACCACAGCCCAAAATGCTTAAGCCCAGTTATTATTACTAGTGTCCATGTCTCATATAAATCCAATCACAATTCCATCCACATCCGATGTGGGACTATTGGGGGCGTCACAGACTCCCCTAAAATAGTCCTACTGAGAAGCTGGGCGTTACAGTTCCCCTAAAATAGTCCTACTGAGAAGTAGGGCGTTACAGTTAGTATCGTGAAATCGGTCTCAACTAAGTTATAGTCATACAATGTGTAACAACCCGGCCCACTAGCAATAATAACTCGTTGGGCCCACACCACAGCCCAAAATGCTTAAGCCCAGTTATTATTACTAGTGTCCATGTCTCATATAAACCCAATCACAATTCCATCCACATCCGATGTGGGACTATTGGGGGCGTCACAGACTCCCCCGTTTAGGCCTGACGTCCTCGTCAGCCCAAACCATCCACATCCGATGTGGGACTATTGGGGGCGTCACAGACTCCCCCCGTTTAGGCCTGACGTCCTCGTCACGTCCTCCAAACACACACACAGCAGCCCAAGATCACCAGGCGATGTGAGACTCGTCTCGCTAGTCCTGTCATCTAGACCCAGACTCAGCCGAGATTCGCCGCACACTTCCGGCTGGTTATTGGCTCTGATACCAAATGTAACAACCCGGCCCACTAGCAATAATAACTCGTTGGGCCCACACCACAGCCCAAAATGCTTAAGCCCAGTTATTATTACTAGTGTCCATGTCTCATATAAACCCAATCACAATTCCATCCACATCCGATGTGGGACTATTGGGGGCGTCACACAATGAGTAAAGCGCGGTATAATATTTTGAGCGATGATTAGACTCAAAATGTTAAGAAATTTAAATATGTTGGAACTAAAATAATTATAAGAGAGTGACTATCTAGAAAATAGAGCATAACACCACTTATTTTGGTTGAAAATATAATTTTGAGATCCGAAAACGAAAATTATAATCCCAAATTATTAATTGTATTAATTGTGAAAATAACTTATTATATTCAATATGCCTATATTTTAAAATTTTAAAATATTATAATTTATATTTATCAAATTAAATTTTAAATTTTAAAAAATTTCATCCTTTTCCAAGAGAAAAGTTGAACTTAAACTAATGCTAAAGATTTTGCCACGTGGCAGCATGAAAGCCAATGATTTTCACCACTAATTGCTCAAAGTGAGAATTTGCATCCACACAAATTAGTGGCTTTCAACAAGTCAACGGTCCACGCCAGAGTCCACAATTCCACTAGTCAAAATCACATCAATTTTGCGAAGGAGAGCGCACATATGTGTGGATAAGTTCACACTTTTTGTAAGGTAAAATAATAATGAAACATATTATTAAGTGGTTGCAAGGGAATGTACAGGAACAGTTTGTGAGGGTGATATTTGAACAACCCAAGTATCAGTTGGTGCAGTTTCGTCCAAAAATTTTTTAAGTAAAAGATAAAATGATTTACTAATGCCAATTCAAATTTCTAGATACGCCACAGTTTCAAGGGACCTTTTTGAATTTGAAAAATTTTCGAATGCGAATTCGGATAGAGTAAAAATCTTAGGAGGCTATTATAATCTCAACTGTATTAAGATGATAGTGGTCCTTTAGGATTTACTAGATGGTTGTTTGAATAATAAAAATTTTAAGGAACCACTATAATCTTAACCGTATATTTTTTTATCTAACGACTGAAAACTTAATAGCACCACTTATTTGGTACTATCGATAGAATTACAGCGAGACTATATATATATATATATATATATATATATATATATATATATATAGAGAGAGAGAGAGAGAGAGAGAGAGAGAGAGAGAGAGATACGACACAGTTTGTGAGGGTTTGTGAGGGTGATATTTGTTGGGATAAATTTTAGAATTTGATTTTATTTCTCAATATTTGATTAAATCTATTAAAAGATAAATATTAAATCTATTAACAGATAAATATTAATTAATATAAATCAAAAGGAAAAGGTTTCGAGAAATAGCCTGGTGAGGCGTGCAATGCACTGTTCTAGAGTAAATTTAGCCCCTCCGCGTGCGAGTCTCTGGCGTAGTTTCTCTAGTGATACAACACCTCGGATTATCCCGATCTCCTTGATTGCACGGTCTCAAAGGAGTGCTTGATTGAACGCAATCCGGCCTTCAAAATCTCAACTCAAGATAAAACAAAATAAAAACAAAACAATATGTTGGTTAGGATTCTTAAGATCTTTTTGATCTCATCTGATATATCTCATATTCTTTATTTTCCTTTTATAATAAATAGACGGTCCAAAATGACGGTTGAAATCCGTTCCCCTCAAACGGAATACACGATCCCACGTCGCGTGAGAAAGCGGAGTATGTTACCTCTTTTTCCGGATAGAGGAGAGAAAGAGGGAATCCGTAAATATTTTTCTCATAATAAATATATTAAATTAAATTTTAAATTAAATCTTTTATATTACATTTAAATCTTTTAAATTCACAACATTCCCCCACTTAATTTAAAATTTAAAACAAAATAAAAATAATTTATAAACAATCAAAACATTAATAAAGATCAAAAGACAAAAGAAACATAAAAAATTAGTTGAGATCTTTATACTGTGCATTTGGCTAAAGGTACCTTTCGGTTTGAACCTCAGTTTAGTGTTTATTGTATACATCCGCGGGGACTCGATGGACTAGTCCTTGAATCGGCCCGATGAAACGGATTTTTACAAGTCACACACACAGTATAGCCGGTTTTGTTCATAGCGGATGTGCGCTTTTGATGGCCATACGCAGGTATCGAATCATGTATGTTTTAGGAATCAGCCCAAATTCCATAGTCGCGGCCTCACGACTCCACACACTTAGTAGGTCCTAATAAGGGTGTAGGTAAGATAACACCCTGCCTCACGAGTCTCGGAACCATTCAGAGCTTAGCTCTTCATTCATCTCTTACCTTTTATAATTTTAGCACCATCGCCATAGGGACAGGAAAAACAAAGAAGGGTGCTCCTCACCTTAGTCATACATTCGGTTTGTTTCTACCCATTGAACCGTTTAGGTTGGGTTCCCACTGCCGATGACTTCTATTGTGGGCTTAACCCCATCCCCCTCGACGACTCTAGGACCACTGTCCTAGCTAAACCTTTAGTCAGGTGATCAGCAATATTCTTTATGGATCTCACAAATGATAGTGATATCATGTTTTCTTTAATTAATCCTCTAATATATTTATGTCTCATTTTCATATGTCTGCTCATCTTTACTTCTGAATTTTTCTGAGCACATTTATCAATCACTGCTCTACAATCACAATGTATTGATATTGGTGGAATTGGATGTTCACCAAGAGGAATATAATGTAGGAATTCTCTCAGCCATTTTGCCTCACAAACAGTAAGGTCAAGTGCTATCATTTCAGATTCCATAGTACTTCTAGCTATTAGTGTTTGCTTAGTTGATTTCCATGAGATTGTTGCACCACCTAAAATAAAAACATATCCTGTTGTGGACTTGACATCTAAGGTGTCGCTAATCCAATTTGCATCACTGTAACCTTCTAAGACAGAAGGGTAACCATTAAAATGTAATGCATATGAAAGAGTGCCTTTGATATAAGCAAGTACTCTTTCAAGTGCCATCCAATGCTCTCTACTTGGGTTACACAAATATCTACTTAGCCTATTTACAGCATAAGCCAAATCAGGTCTAGTAAAATTGACTAAGAAACCCAATGATCCTATGATTTGTGCATATTTCTCAATACACACAGGATCACCTGTATTTTTCTTTAGATGTGTTGAAGGATTATAAGGAGTACTGACAGATTTCAAATTAAAGTACCCAAATTTCTTTAACAATTGCTCAGCATAATGCTCTTGTGATAAAATTATCATATCATCCTTTCTGATAATTTTTGTATTTAGGATTACTTTGGCTTCGCCTAAATCTTTCATATCAAAGTTTTGAGTTAATAAATTTTTAACATATTGGATCACATCATTGTTAGTTCCAAATATTAATATATCATCTACATACAAGCACATAATTACAACTTGATCCTCTATTCTTTTGCTATAAACACATTCATCGGACATATTAGTTTCAAATCCATTTGAAATAATTAAATTATCAAATTTTTCATGCCATTGTTTAGGAGCTTGTTTGAGCCCATATAAAGATCGATTTAACTTACATACTTTATTTTCTTGGCCTGATATTATAAATCCTTTTGGTTGCACCATATAAATTTCTTCTTCTAATTCTCCATTTAAAAATGCAGTTTTAACATCCATTTGATGTATAATTAATTTATGAATCGATGCTAGAGCTAACAAAGTTCTAATAGTTGTAGTTCTAGCAACTGGAGCATAAACGTCAAAATAATCAACTCCAGATTTTTGGTTAAACCCCTTAGCTACTAATCTAGCTTTATATTTTTCTACGGTACCATCTGGTTTTAATTTCTTTTTAAATATCCATTTGCAACCTATTGGTTTACATCCAGGAGGTAAATTAGTTAAAGTCCAAGTTTGATTTTCTCTAATTGACTGAATTTCATTTGTTATGGCCTCTTTCCAAAATTCAGCATCTATGGTTTTCATTGCTTCTTCATAAGTTGTGGGTGTATCTTCTAGCAGCATTATATAAAAGTCTTCTCTATAATCTTTAGGTATTCTAGCTCTTTTACTTCTCCTAGATTATCCTTCTTCATCCTCGTTTTGATTTCTAGGTCTAATTCTCGATTTTGGAATTTGAATATTTGCCTGTATGTTATTATTTATATTAATTTTATATGGCAATTTATCTTCAAAATAAATTGCATCTCTAGACTCTATAATTGTATTATTTGATATTTCACTTATTTCAGAATTAATCACTAAAAATCTATTTGCGTTGCTATTTGTTGCATATCCTACAAAAATTGCATCAACAGTTTTAGGTCCTATTTTGTTTCTTTTTATTTCAGGTATTTTTACTTTTGCTAAACATCCCCACACTTTAAGAAAATTTAAATTTGGTTTTCTATTTTTCCATAACTCATATGGAGTTTTATTAGTTTGTTTTACGGGGACTCGATTTAAAATTATAGAGGCAGAAATTACTGCTTCCCCCCACAAATTTTCAGGTACACATGAATTTAAGATCATTGAATTTACCATATCCATTAAAGTTCTATTTTTTCTTTCAGCTACTCCATTTGATTGAGGTGAATATGGAGCAGTTACCTCATGTATAATGCCATACTCTTGGCAAAATAATGTGACGGCATTAGAGATGTATTCTCCCCCTCGATTGGATCTAAGAATTTTTATTTTATTTCGTGTTTGATTTTCAGCTTCAGCTTTATATATTTTAAATTTATCTAATAATTCAGTCTTCGTTTTCATTAAATATACATAACAATATTTGGAAAAGTCATCTATAAATGTTACAAAATATTTATTTCCTCCTCGAGATGCTCGACTTGTATCACATACATCACTATGAATTAATTCAAGTAATTCAGAGTCTCTATCTGCACTTTTGAAGGGTTGACGAGGGAGTTTAGCTTCTATACATATTTGACATTTATCTGGATTTATTTCGACTTTTGGAATTAAATTTAATTTTATCATATTTTTTAATGATTTAAACTTTATATGTCCAAGTCTAGCATGCCAAATTTGAGAAGAACACTCGACATTTAAAACTTGAGAATTTATATTCGCATGCAAAGAAATTACATTCAATTTAAATAAACCATTACATAAAAATCCTTTTCCTACAAAATTTATTCCTCGACTAATTACAATTTTATTACTTTCAAAAACTAGTTTAAAACCTCTTTGAACAAGTAGGGGTCCACTAATTAGATTTCTCCTTATCTCCGGCACATGATAAACATCGTGAAGGGTTAAGGACTTGCCAGAAGTCAACTTTAAATCAACTCGACCAATTCCCAACACATTTGCTACAGCATATGTAGCCAAAGTCACAGTTCCTCCACTTGAGACCTGATAGGTCGAAAACCAAGAGCGATTAGCACACACATGCACATTAGCCCCGGTGTCAATCCACCAATCATTAGCATCTAAAGTCATATTTATTTCTGAAAAATAAGAAACAGACCTGGATGCCATCTCAGTGGTACTAGGTCCAGCCGTCAGCATGTGGACTTGAGGCTGCCCAGTAAAAGATGTTATCTGTTTCGATGCTGTGGGAGAAGTCTTCTTGTAAAAACAGTCCTTGGCAAAGTGGTTCGTCCTGCCACACACGTAGCAGCACCGACCCCTACTTTTTCCCTCAGCCCGAGTTCTTTTATTATTATTATAGTTATTATTTTTATTATGATTATAGTTATAGTTATTATTATTCCTAAAATTATTAGTATTATGGTTTTTAAATCGCCTTTTATTAAATAATTTCTTTTTATTGAAATTATTTCTATTGTGACTTTTACTTGATTTAAGATTTTCTTCCAAATTATTTATCACAGGTTGTTTTTCTTCTTTCTTATCTTTTGTTCGATTTATCTCTTCAATTCTAATAGAATTTAGGACATAATTTAAAGTTAATTCACCTTGAATATGATTTAGGTTATGGACATGAGTTGACCATGAAGGTGGTAATTTATCAATTAGACTAGCTACAACATAATTTTCATTTAAGGTCACACCACTCGATCTTAGTTGTTCCACTATTAATTCAAATTCACTTAATTGATCAATTATGGATTTATTTTCTACCATTTTATATTTGATAAAATCAGAAGCTTTAAACCTTTTTTGTCCAGGATCTGATTGACCATATTTAGCTTCTAAGGTCTTCCATAACTCTTTAGCTGAAGTAATATAGCAATATATATCATATAATTTTTCATTTAAAGCACATAAAATTCTATTCAAACAATGGTAATTAATTGTGTCAGGAGTGAGGGTGGGGGTGGATGGTGCGGCCTCCGCAGTGGGAGAGAGTACAGGTGCACTTCTTTGACCTCTACGTTGGTTTACTACCGGAGGTGCCTCAGAATGACCTGGATTCGAGGTCACCTCGGTCGGATCAGAAATGGCTGAGATTAATCCCAAAGTGGTGAGCCAAAATTGCATTTGATTCCGCCACCGACGAAAATTTGTTCCGTCGAATGGTTTTGGTTTAGCCGATATGGCGTCATCCATTACAGTCCTCAACATTGTTTAAATATACTGTAATGAATAAATAGAGCAAATAAATATTGACAGTAAAAATAAAATTATAAATTTAAAGCAGTTCAATATGATAAAACACCAAACTGAAAATTTAATGCTAATAATAAAAGCAAGCAATAAGCAAAAATGAAATAATATTGATCGGTTTTTTTTTTCCCCTTTTTTTTTTTTTGTTCTCAATAGATAATAACAAATATGAAATTATCTCTAGTATTAACAAAATCTAATTACTCTGTTTTAATTAGATTTAACAGAGAAATTCCTTTTTTTTTTCTTTTCTTTTAGATAACTATAAATTTAGAAATGAAGATAAAATACTTTGCCTGATAATCTTTAGATCAAATATTAAGAGAAACAGTTAAATAAAATTTTATCAAATTCTAGATAAAGTTACTCTAGATTGTTGGGATAAATTCTAGAATTTGATTTTATTTCTCAATATTTGATTAAATCTATTAAAAGATAAATATTAAATCTATTAACAGATAAATATGAATAAATATAAATCAAAAGGAAAAGTTTTCGAGAAATAGCATGGTGAGGCGTGCAATGCACTGTCCTAGAGTAAATTTAGCCCCTCCGCGTGCGAGTCTCTGGCGTAGTTTCTCTAGCGATACAACACCTCGGATTATCCGGATCTCCTTGATTGCACGGTCTCAAAGGAGTGCTTGATTGAACGCAATCCGGCCTTCAAAATCTCAACTCAAGATAAAACAAAATAAAAACAAAACAATATGTTGGTTAGGATTCTTAAGATCTTTTTGATCTCATCTGATATATCTCATATTCTTTATTTTCCTTTTATAATAAATAGACGGTCCAAAATGACGGTTGAAATCCGTTCCCCTCAAACGGAATACACGATCCCACGTCGCGTGAGAAAGCGGAGTACGTTACCTCTTTTTCCGGATAGAGGAGAGAAAGAGGGAATCCGTAAATATTTTTCTCATAATAAATATATTAAATTAAATTTTAAATTAAATCTTTTATATTACATTTAAGTCTTTTAAATTCACAACATTCCCCCACTTAATTTAAAATTTAAAACAAAATAAAAATAATTTCAATGAATGCTAAATTGGTATGATTTCGGCTATGGGTATACAAAATAAAATCTTGATAGATTCAGATTTAGATATAATCAGATGTGCTATGTCTCAAAATTTGACTATCGTTTTCGATTTTATACCTCTGATTTTGCCAACAGCTTTACGGTGTGATATATTTTGAAAAACTATTTGAGAAAGAAAAAACAGATGTATGTGATAGAAGCTGAAAACTCGAACCGTTAAGAAACTTATTTTTTTTCTTCTTTTATGCGCACAGAATTCTGACAATATTGTACTCTTTTTTATCGGATAGTAAAATTTCTTATTTTTCGACCATAATTTTTTTTCTACAAAAATATTTACTACATAAATTTTTATTTTATTATTTTTTTCGTGCATTTTATGATTTGTTTATTTTTTTATCGTCATTTTTTGTTTTAGTTTTTGCACTCGTCTTTACAAATTTAATTAGACTACGATATGTTTGGAAATTTAGTAAAGAGAAATGATTTCTTTAGATTTGGGTTTTCGGATTCGATTTCAGTTTCGATTTGTTTTTACATATTCGACTTTGGTTTTGGATTTTCAAAACCCTATGGTTTTAAATCTGAATTCAAATTTAAATTTTGAGTGTCGATTTTGATTCAAATGTTTAAAAATCAATCCTAAATTTGACTTGTTGATATTTCTATACCTAGAGATTTTTTGCACAAAGTTCCTCCAAATAAGCAAGCATTCGAAAAAGATCTTTTCCAATATATAGAAAATGCTGAAAAAACTAAAACAACTCATGTTCTCCAGAAACTAAAAAAATTATCAAAAAATAGTATTTTAATATTTTCATATTCAACTCCTAATCTAATAATATGCTAAATAATATGAAAAAAATAATTGTTTTTGAATATATTTTTATGATAAGAAAAAATGATCTGTATCTCATGAATAGAGAATGATATCCAACAAAAAAAAAAAAAAAAAAAAAAAAAAAAAAAAAAAAAAAACTAGAGGATAAAAAGATAAATATTAAAAATATATATAAAGTGTATTAATGATCAAACTCATTACATTATGTTAAGAGTGCTAGTTTGGTATAGAAGTCCATTTAATATTATTGGATAAAATAAAATTAGGATAAAAATATATACAGATATTTTTGTAATTTTTAATAAAATAGTAAAAGGTAATATCGCAATATTCAGAATGTGATATGTTGTACGAAAAAAATTTAATCTCATCAGTAGATATGTCAACGGATCGGATTCGCGGCGGATTTTTAAAAATCTGAATCCAAATCCGAACCCGACTATCGAATCTGAATTCGAATCCGAATCCGCCAAAATTTAAAAATTCATATCCAAATTCGAACCCGACCAAAAATTCAAAACCCGAACGCAAAAATTCAAACCAGAAATAATTATTATTTTTTTTCTTTACAATATTTCAAAATATATTATATTAAATTTAAATTTTTAAAATATAAATTTAAATATAATATCAAATATTTATTTACACATATATTATATAATATAAAATTAATTCGGATTCGGGTCGGGTTTGGGTTCGGGTCGGCTACAATCAAAATTCATATCCAAATTCAAATCCGTCGGATTTTTATTTTTTATATCTATATCTGAATCTATATCCGTTTAATTCCGTTCAAATTCGAATTCGAATAAAATTTTGAATATTCGTACCCATTAAAATCCCAACTTATCACTTCACATAAAAGTTTCGACAAGACTTACCCATGTACATTTCGAACACTTTAGGGACAGTTTGGTTCATGTAAAATTTTTAAAAAAAAATTCAAATTAATTTTTTGCAGAATTTTTTTTCAGTTTTCCCCAAGTTTGATTTAAAAGAAAATAAGTTTTTTTTTTCTAATTTTATACAAAATTAATATTTTTGTTTTTCTAAAAAAAACAATTCAAAAAAACAAAAACAAAACTTTTCTATGAAATCTGAAAAGCAGCATTTCAAAAAAACCAATTTTCCTTGGTACCAAACAACATAAAACTTCGAAAAAAAAAAAAAAAAAAAAAATCTAGAAAAATATAATTTTTCAGAAAAAGCTTTTTTACCAAATAACATAAAACTTCGAAAAAAATCAAGAAAAAAACAAAATCTGTTATGGAAAACTTTTTTCTCAGTTGTTT
The DNA here is from genome assembly GCA_029168755.2 of Tillandsia fasciculata. Lineage (NCBI taxonomy): Eukaryota > Viridiplantae > Streptophyta > Magnoliopsida > Poales > Bromeliaceae > Tillandsia > Tillandsia fasciculata. The sequence continues at coordinate 3,005,829 of CM054951.1, read as the reverse complement.
GCCCATTTGATTTCAAAAAGAAACTAGCATTTTGATAAAACTTTTTTTTAGAGTTTATGAAAGATTTGTATTTTCGTTTTTCTAAAAAAAAAAAATAAAAAACAAAAATAATAGTTTTTTTATAAAATTTGAAAAAAAAAATTCTAAAAATACTAATTTTTATTGGAACCAAACGAGGGAAAGACATTAAAAAAAAAAAAAAGTTTTTTTTTTTATGATTTTTATTTACATATCTTATGGCATTCAAAGATTAACTTAGCTAGAATGTGAAGCAACTAAACTTCAATCTTGCTACCTTAAATACCAACCACTAAGCCCTTTATTACTTAAACTAGAGACAATTAGTAAAAATTTATAAAAATTTTTATTTTTCTAGCGCGAGTGGCAAAAGGCTTGATGGTTGATACCTGAAGTCCCGAGTTTGAAGCTTAGTTGATTCACATCTCAGCTAAGTTTATTTCAAAATAAACAAAATGGATAACATGCTACCTTTCTCTCAATAATAATAATAATAATAAAATTTGTAATTTTGTATTCATTAGATAAATGATACCGAAAAAATTAAAAATTAAAAATTATGAATTTTAGAAACATGTTTCTTGTGTAGTGAATTATTTATGGTATTATATTATATTGATACTTGGTACTTGATTGATATATACAGTTTGGCACTATAGTATTGATTGCACCGATCACTTGATACTATCAAATTTTTTACGGTTAGAATTACTCCATTGACGCTATCTACCGCCCACTAAATTTTAGAAATCACATGTAACGATCCAACCCATTAGTAATAATAATTTGTTTGGCCGAAACCACCAGTTCAAAATACTTAAGCCCAGTTATTATTACTCGTGTCCATGGTTTAAACTTGACGTTCTCGTCAGCCCAAATACATATATAGGCCAAGATTATCAGGCGATTTGAAACTTGTCTCGCTAGTCTCGTCGTTCAAATTCTAACATACTCTGTTACATTGTCCTTCAAACCATACTCAGTCGAGACTTGTCATACACTTCCTGCTGGTGATTGGCTCTAATACCAAATATAACAATCCGACCCGTTAATAATAATAACACGTTGGGTCTAAATCACCGGCCCAAAATGCTTAAACTCAGTTATTATTATTCGTGTACATAATTTCTTATCAACTCAATCACAATCTCATTTTCATCTGGTACGAAATACGAAACTATTGAAGTATCACTTCACTATTATTCTAACAGTACGTTTTTCGTTCAAGAGCCAAAAACCTAACTGCGAAAATATAAAAGGCCACATATTAATTAAGCTAGGTGGGTCACTCCTAGAGATGTCAACGGGTCGGGTTCGGTGCGGATTTTCAAAAATTCGAACCCGAACCCAAACCCGACTACCAAACCCGAATCCGACGGATTTTAAAAATTCATATCCAAATCCGAATCCGACCAAAAATTCAAAATCCGAACCGAACCCGAACCCGAAAATCCAAATTCGAAATAATTTTTTTTTTCTTTACAATATGTCAAAATATATTATATTAAATTTAATTTTTTTAAAATATAAATTTAAATATAATATCAAATATTTATATACACATATATTATATAATATAAAATCAATTCGGGCTCGGGTCTGGTTCGGGTTCGGGTCGGGTACAATCAAAATTCATATTCAAATTCAAATCCGTCGAATTTTCATTTTTTATATTCATATCCAACTCCATATCCGTTTAACATCCGATAAATCCATTTTATTCGGATTCCAATTCGGATAAAATTTCGGATATCCGTACCTATTGGCATCCCTAGTCCCTAAGCCAGTGTAAAGCCAAGATGCCTTATTAGGTTGGGCCTTTCTAGAAAGAATCTATAATTTATTATGGGTTGGGACGGGCCACTTCACTTTCCTTTATTGTTAGTCTGTTTGGATGCGTAAATATTTTTGAATAATTTTTTCTGCAAATCTATCAAACAGTAAATATATATTCTTATAAAGTATAAGTTTTCATATTTATTCTTTCAAAAATTTAATAATATTTATATTTATATTTGTTATTATTTTTTTTTAGGATTAATTTTATATAAGTCTATGTAAACATATCGAATAGCGAATATATTCCTACAAAGTTTAATTTTTTATATTTATTCTTTCAAAAGTCCTAAGATATTCAGATGAATTTTTTTTAGAAATAATCTTAAAATATTTTATAATTGTAAAAATAGGCTTCTGAAAAAAAATTTTACAAAAATAGTCTTATGCGGCAAACGGTTTGCCGCTTTTAAAAGCGGCAAACCATTTGCCGCATTCATAAGTTTACATAATATGTTAAAGCCTACTAAAACGGCAAATGGTTTGCCGCTTTTAAAAGAGGTAAGCGATTGACCGGTTTTAAAGGCGGCAAATGGTTTGCCGCCTTTAAAAGCGGCAAATCGTTTGCCGCTTTTAAAAGCGGCAAATGGTTTGCCTCTTTTAAAAGCGGCAAACCATTTGCCGCTTTTAATCCACTTAAAACCCTACCTCCCGCACTTCTTCTTCTTCTTTTCTTCTCTTCTTCTTCCCTTCTTCTTCTTCTCCCTGCTTTCTCCCCGCACAGTGCCCCCCGCACAGTAACCCTCTCTCTCTCTCTCTCCCGCACAGATCATCTCTCTTCTCCCCTTCTCCCCGCATCCCTCTCTCTCTCTCTCTCTCACGCACACTGCCAGCCACATTCTCTCTCTCTCTCACGCGCACTCTTCTCTCTCACTCTCACTCTCACGCACTGTGCACAGTGCACAGTGCACAGTGCACATTGCTCATTTTCCTACAGTGAGCTCGAGCTCTCTCCCTCTACTTCTTACTTGAGGTACATTTTTCCCTATATATTTTTTTTCGTAGTTTAATTTATTTTATTTAGGGTTTAAAAAATTAATTAAGTAGAAAATTAGTATGTTAATTAGTAAGTAGGAAAATCACTAATTAAGTAAGTAGGAACAATTACATAGTCTTCTATGGTTTCTACTGTTGTATGTTAATTAAGTAGTATGTTAATTAAGTAAGTAGGAACAATTAAGTAAGTAGGAATAATTACATTTTTCCCTATCTTTTATTTTAAAATTCTTCATCATTTTTTCTGTTGTATTTATTTTTTTACTACTGTCTTCTATGGTTTCGAACAATTACATAGTGGTTAAAAGAAGCAAATCTGGGCTGTTTGTTTGCCGTCATTTTTATCTAGAGCTTCAAGTTTTATGTTTGTTTCCCACATGAAAGTGGTCGTACGTTGTCATGTTGAGAATGAACTTGCTGGGTTTTCTTTGAATAGCTTTTATTAGCATAGATTAATTGATAGCTCCTGTTTATCCTTTCCTAAGATTGGTTTAGATCATGTGAATCTGAAGCATATTTTTACCAGTGATCTCTTTGTTGTGATGCTCATCTTAGGTCCCTAGTTTCATTTTATAACTCTTTAAATGCCAAAATAGATTGTAGAATACCCTCCCCTGAATATTATTTTAGTGATGTGGATTAAAATAAAAATTAAATAGAAAATTATTATATAATTAGATGCATTATTTAATATCTAATATTATTAGATGCATTTTTTTAGTATTTATTTTTTTGAATATTATTTTTTTGTTGAAATTAGGATGGCTCAAAAAGTAGTTATTAGTGTTAACTGGGATGGACAACTTGTTATACAAGATTATAATCCACAGTATATTGGAGGTCGTAAGAAATTAAGTGGCATTCCAATGAATATTACATTTAGGAATTTTGAGAGAAAAATGTATAGAATTACCAATATAAGAAGAGATGAGTGGCTTCTAATTATTAAAGTTCGATATCCAATGGGAGGAAATCAATATGATGTGATCGAAATTACGGATGATGACTCATTGTGTGGTATGATGGCATTATCAAGGAATTGTTCATGCTTGATAATCTACATTGAGAAGCAGATGGTTGCATCGCACGGCTATTATTCAAGAATGTTAAATAGTAAATTAGACGTAGATGTAATATCTCCTATGGGTGAAAGAGAACCATTTCATGATGACATCGGAGGTGGAGCAAATATATCTAGGTTAGTATTACAAATTGTGGCTTTATATAATTTTTTAGTTAAAATAAACGTTTAAATTGATTAATTATTCAATTGCAGAGAGTACGGAGTTGTCTGTCCTCCGTCTCTCCCACGTAGTAGTGATCGTGCCACGACATCCAGATCGCTCGCTCCACTTGGTGGACAACAAAACGATACATACGAATATGGGTTAGCATACATTATAATTATTTTTATTATATAACTTTTGTTGTGAGAGATTAATAATGAAAAATATATGCAGAAATCCGTCTTCTCACAATGTGCATGACTTGGAATCCTATCCGTTGGGAGATGTACATGACTTTGGATCCTATCATGCCGTAACCGAGTTTGAGGGGATACAAAATCAGACTCAAGCGGAGGTGCACCAAGTGGAGCAAGCGGAGGTGCAACAAGAAATTTTGAAGAACAACATAATACTGATCATGAGGATGATGTGCATCCTGGGGTGGCGGAAGTTCACTACAGTGATGCGGATCATGACAGCGGACTGGGGGTCCTTTCAGATATCATATACGCTGATGTCGCTGATCCAACCGCAAATAATGAATATGTAGATGATCCAGATGAAGGTGTCAAGTTTATAGATCATCCAGAGCAGTTTGTAGATGATGCCGAATGGATGGATCAGTATGAAATCGATCCCACTGAATTCGATCGTGCTCAAATTGAAGAGTCCCCTCCTACTATTGATGGATCATGGGTTGGGCGTGTGTTCAGTGACAAATCAAGTTTATTGCATACTCTTGAGGAATGGCACATTTCTCACAACGTGCAAATGAAAGTGTTAAAGTCGACCACAAAAGCTTATACAGTGAGATGCATGGTTGACTCGTGTCCTTGGAGATTACATGCTTCGATACCAAAGGATGCGAATTATTTTAGAGTCAAAACATATGCCGGGCAGCATACTTGTTTACTTCCGGTGCTGAACACTGCCCATAGAAATTGTACATCATCTCTTATATGTACACGCATTCTTCCATCATTGAAAGTCAAACTTTCTTTGACGCCGGCGGAAATACAAGTAAAAATGCGTTCTGAATTGCATGTGACGATTCCATATTCGAAGGCGTGGCAGGCCAGAAATAAAGCATTACAGATCATTTACGGTGGTTGGGAGGAATCATACACCGATGTTGGTCGGTTTTTATCCGCGTTGCAGCGCGCGAACCCAGGGACTAAATGGCGGCTCGATAACAGGCCCCGGCCAGATGGGGTTAGGCAGTTTGGACGCTTATTTTGGGCGTTTGGGCCGTCAATTACCGGGTTCTCTTCTTGCTTACCATTGTTGAGCATCGATGGAACTCATATGTATGGAAAGTATCAGGGGCATGCATTGATTGCAACGGCTGTAGATGCAAACAATGGATTGTACCCGTTGGCTTTTGCTATTTGTGAGGGAGAGAATGCGGCTAGTTGGCGTTGGTTTTTACGTCATTTAAAGTATTTTGTGACAGGTGATCGATCTATTTGTCTGATTTCAGACCGCTTCCCTGGGCTAAAAGAGATTGTTCTTGAGGAGTTTCCGAGAGCCGACGGTCATACTCACCGTTGGTGCCTCCGCCATTTGAAAGCTAATATGAAAAAAGCGGGGTTTAAAAATGAAAACTTACTCAATAAATTTTATACGGGTATAGGATGTGCTGCAACCGCAAGAGAATATTATGAGCAAAAGGACCAATTAAAAGAGATGAATCCGGAGGCTTGGCAGTGGGTGCACGAGCTTCAAGGAGAAAGGGAATATTGGGCGAAGGCATTCGATGGAGGTCGGCGTTTTGGGGTAATGACGACCAATCGGTCAGAGAGTTTAAATGGAGTACTTAAAGATGCACGTGGTTTGCCTATCACGGCATTTGTGGCAGCTACATTTTTTAAGGTGAACAGTTATTTTCTGAAGCGTCGTGAGAAGGGTGAGACATACTCTACAATATTGGCACCAAAACAAGAAGCCCTAGTTAGACAAAATATGACACTCGCTAGAGGACATGTTGTAACTCGGTACGGCCCAATGGAATTTCAAGTTAGTACTGGAGATCAAATGTATGAGGTAATTCTTAATGGGTTAAGCTCAACATGTTCGTGCCGACAATTTGAATTAACTAAATTGCCATGCTCACATCTTTTAGCCGTTTGCAGTAATGGTCATATGAACATTGACTACTATACTTTATGTTCTGAATGGTATACATGTGACTATTACCGTAATGCTTATGCCCCACAATTCCATCCTGTTCCTGACAAAAGGAGCTGGCCACGACCTCAAGGACCACCGTTGGCGCCCCCACCTATAAGAAGGAAGAAAGGCCGTCCCAAATCCACACGTATTCGAAATGCCATGGACGATAGAGAGGGGATGCGAAGGACTACATGCTCTATTTGTAAACAACAGGGACATTATAGGAGTACTTGTCCCAATAATCAAGATAGAAGAACTGAAAGTCGTAGACGTAGAGGTATTAGGTTGTTTGCTTATGGTTGTCTACTTATAATTTAAAAATTCTCAAATTATATTACCACATTCTAATGAAAGGCTAATAGTTTGTATACTTTGTTTGCAGATGGACCATCACGAGGAGATCGGGCTAGTTGATCCTTCAGTTCTATCAGACCAGGCGAGTCACCGTTCGAGCTATGTACGAGCCGAGGTCAGTTCATTTATAAACTACATACTATATATTTTTATGAAATTTAAATCTAATATATTTATTGTGTGTGTAGGGGTACGCACCAGTTCAGTGGCGAGAGCATGGCCGTAAACTGAACTCGTGGACGGTGGAGCATCCGGGGGTGGTGGACCTACTACGACAGGCTGGTTTTTTCTATGTCTCTCGCCTCAGACGCATTCAGCTAGATCAGGCTCTGTCAGGCGCATTGACGGAGCGATGGAGACGCGAGACAGAGACATTCCATTTACGCCACGGCGAGATGACAGTGACGTTGCGCGACGTGGCCATTATAGCTGGACTACGAGTTTCTGGCGAGCCTGTCACGGGACGAGCATCTGGCGATTGGCCGTATTTATGTTATACACTTCTAGGGATGCAGCCAGATAGTATCGTCACAGGTCAGATCAAACTAGACTGGTTATTTCAGCACTTTCATCATGTCCCCCTAGATGCTCCGCCAGCCATGGTTGCAGCTGCCGCACGCGCATATATATTATATCAAATTGGATGCAGCTTATTCCCAAACACCACTGGATATCGGGTACATCTCAAGTGGCTACCGCTACTTGAGAATTTTGTAGAATGTGGCGGGCTAGCTTGGGGCGCAGCTACTTTGGCCCATCTATATCGTGCATTGGGGAATGCATCGATGAGGGGGAGGACCGAGTGTTGTGCATTCGGTACTTTATTACAGGTAAAATCACTACTGTTCGCATTAGAAATATAATAATCTTAATTTTTTTACCAGTATTATAAATATCTGTTTTTTCTGTATAGATCTGGGCGTGGGACCATATACATATCGGCCGTCCCGACAGAGTTGGGGCTCCGCCAGATCTCGATGATTGTCCGCTCGGATGTCGGTACGTTAAATATTTATATGTCTCGATGATTAATACAATATTTTGCATCATTGATTTTAGGTATTGTGATATAATGTCTTATCTTTTTTTTCCTTTTTTGCAGATGGAATACGAGTTTACGTTTTCGAGGGAATGTCAGAGCGACCGATATTGAGTTTTATCGGGACGAGCTTGATCAGCAGCGGGAGTCTCAAGTACGTAAAATTTTTGTAAGTTACATACATATAGATTAATTTTAAATTTTATATTAATTAAAATTTATTAATTTTCGCAGGTTACTTGGACTCCTTATACTGAGGAGATTTTGCATGGTCTTCCACCTTTTTGTCTTGAGGACTCCGCAGTATGGCGTGCCAGGATTTGCTTGATATGCTTCCACATAGTGGAGTTACATCTACCTGATCGAGTTTTCCGCCAGTTTGGATTAGTTCAGCATATACCAGAGCCTGTGGAGGCTATACGGCGGATTTCATCGCAGGGTAGATCGGGAGAGGACTGGGCTATATTTCATGCTTCTTATATTCTCCGATGGACTGATCGTCTAGATCATATTGCGGAGCAGAGTGCATTCGTCGACCCAGATCCAGCACGAGCCACCTCCTTGTATATGCAGTGGTACTGGGATATCACAAGGAGGTGGATTTCTCATCCCGTACAGCGACCTCCACTCACTTTTTTGCCGCGGGGGCATATCGAGCGAACTTTGGTAAGATCATTTAATAATTTTTTCCTTATATATTAGTAGTGGTTTATATAAAGTTCGTTTATATAAATATGTGTTATTTTATAGGTGGATACTCTGCGCCGTACTGTCAGGAGTCTAGGACATTTGATGGATGATCCTCCAGAGCCGTCTGGATTGATGGACGCTCTAGGATATATACGGATGGACATCGAGGGAGTCTTAGAGAGACTCCCCATATTAGCTGCTTTTGTACAGCATCCAGAGCCACCTCCGGATGATATTCCCTCCACGTCCACGCCTGCATACGATTTTCCATCCGCATCTGTTCCGATTCTTCATTCCGACGTTCCCTCGACATCAGACGTCCTTCATTTCGATTTCCAGCCAGCATCACTTCCTTCATATGACGTCACATCTACATCTGAGGTACATCAGGTTGATACTTTAGTTGCGCCGATCTCTCCATCGGATGTTCCATCCACATTAGATGTTCCATCTACATCAGATGTGAGTCTAGTTGGTGCTACATATCGACGGAGGCGACGGCGCCACGATCATATTACTGCTGAGCCTGTACCTGAGACGCTGGAGGGGACGCAGTCATCAGTGCTTGACACGCAGAGGACGGATGTACTTGTCGAGGGTATCTCCATCGAGCATATTGATGAGATACATGGCATTGAGCATGTACAGCCTGAGATGGAGGATGATGATGATGTGCCTATTCGAGCACTGGGTCGGCGGCGCGGACGCGGACGCAGAGGTAGAGGCGGACGAAAACGTGGACGGTCGCGAGGGCGTGGAGAGTAGTCCACATTTTTGTTAGGACATCTTGGTATTTTCATATTTCTTTTATTTGTTGCATATATCATTTTTACATTATTATAATGGGGTTCTTTTATAATTCGGACATTTATATTTGATGCTCAGAACATTCAGAACATTCATTCTTTTTTTTTTTGGTTGTGATGTGATTAATATTTTTGTTGTTGTGGTGTGATGTTGTGATGTTGTGATGTTGTGGTGTGATGTTGTGATCTTGTGTTGTGATGTTGTGATATTGTGATGTTGTGATATTGTGATTGAATTTGATATTGTGATGTTGTGATATTCCTTGTTGTGATGTTGTGATTGAATTGTATGGATGTTAAATATTGTGATTGAATTATTTGGATGTCAAATATTGTGATTTGAAATGTATTATTTGGAAATTGTATTAATGGGGTTTTTTTATGGTGTAAAAAAGCTTAAAAGAGGCAAATGATTTGCCTCTTTTAAAAGAGGCGAACCATTTGCCGCTTTTAAATGCCGCTTTTAAAGAGGCAAACCATTTGCCGCTTTTAAAAGAGGCAAATGGTTTGCCGCTTTTAACGTGAAATTTTTAGAAAGCGGTAAACCATTTGCCGCTTTTCAAGAAAGCGGCAAATGGTTTACGTCTATTTTTGCAAATAAATTTTTTAGGAAACTATTTTTGTAATATAGAATGTTAGGGTGGTTACTTTTGTAAATACCCCTATTCAGATATATCCTCTGATTTGTCATATTTTTTAACAAAATATAAGTAAAATATTAATTTTATTCTTATAAATATATCCACGATATTGCTCTCCAAATAAAAATTAGTAGTTATTTTTTTCCTCTATAAACAAAATTCAATCCATCATTATTTTCTACCTTTTTTTCTCACTCCTTTTTCTCCTTTACTTATATAATATTTTGATATTTTATATATTTTCATCTGTTAAACTCCAACACACCAATCTAAAATAAAAATAAGTGAAAATTAAAATTTTTTATAAAATACATAAAAATAAAATATATTAACAATACATCAACTTAAAATACATTAATAACTACAACCAAGGTTTGAATTCACCATTTTTAGGATTTTGATCATGGATGAATGGGACCAAGAAACTTTAGTTATAGATTGGAAACCAAAATAGGGGGAGAGAAAAGGGAAGAGAATTTTGATCGCTTGAGAAAGGGCTTTCAAGTTGTTGTTGTTGAAGTGGTTCCTCTTCAAGTACTGTTAGAGCCATGTTATAATAAATTATAATATCAAAAAGGGTAAAAAAATAAATTTACTTTACTTACTAATCAAGGTTATTTAACTTATGGTTAATTATATTTTTTTAATATATATTGAAGATAGGAATATATATAAACAACTTAAAATTTTTGAAGAGATAAATATGTTAAAGTTAAACTTTTATAAAATGTATCTGCTATCCTATATATAAACCTTGGAATTCATATCAAAATTGATTCCTAGCTAAGGACCTAATTGTAACAATTAGGGATCCAATTGAAAACGTAGTAAAATGTTAGGCACCCCATCTCTCATCGTCGTCGTCTTCTTCCTCCTCCGCCTAGGGTTAGGGTTTCCTCGCTGTAAACCCTGGTAAACCCTAGATGCTATGATATGGAGGAGACCTGTAACTCTTTCATGGCACCGGTCGCTCAAAACCCTAGCGAACCCAGCTGGTAAATCCCTCGAAAAATCTCACCTTTCGCTCTCCCCACGAATTGTCGAGTCGACCCTATCGAATTGCCCCTCGGACACCATTGCTCTGAGCTTCTTCCTCTGGTGCGCGCGCCAACCGGAGTACTTCCACGGCCCCAGCTCCTTCGATCGGATGGTCCCCGTCGTCCGCCGCCTCACCGATCGGTTTGGATCGATTTCAGGCATTATAGAAGAGCTGGGGAGTGTCGGGTGCCCCGTAAAGGCGCAAACTTTTATCATTTTGCTCAGGGTTTATTGGCGCGGGAACTTGTATAGCAGTGCACTCGAGGTGTTCGATGAAATGGGTAGGTGGAATTTTGCGCCCAACACCTTTGCGAGGAACATAATTCTCGATGTACTATTCAGGATCGGTGATATCGATGCAGCTTTGAAGTTCTTGAGAGGCACCCAGTCCCCGAATTTCCTTACTTACAACATAGTTTTAAGTAACCTCTCAAAGTTCGGTGATTGGCCGGGAGTTTGGGAGGTGTTCAAGTCGATGGTGAAGAGCGGATTTCGCCCAAATGCCGGCACCTTTACGGTGGTTTTCGATTGTTGTAGAAAGTTAGGAAGGTTTCGAGAATCGCAACAATTGCTATCTTTTATGATCATATCCGGCACGCAGCTCACTTTGACCATCTGGACAATGTTAATAGACGGTTTGTGTCAAGTTGGGCAAGCTGATTCAGCCATCAGATTACTAGAGAAGATGGTAAAATCTGGGTTTTCGCCCAATGTTGTAACTTATACATCACTTGTAAAGGGACTCTTTCGAGCTCAAAAGCATGATAAGATCGTTGGGCTTTTGGATTCCATGTCGTCTAATGATTGCAATCCTGACGTTGTTCTTTATAATGTCCTGATGGATTGCTTCTCCAAGGAGAGAAGGTATGATGATGCTATTGATGTTTTCTTTTGTTTGCATGATAGGAATTTGAAGCCAGACGCCTACACGATATCTACATTGATGTCTGTATTATGTTCGTCGGGAAAAATAAGCTTGCTTCCTCAGTTAGTTCCGAGAGTGGATGTTTCTTTCGATCTTGTACTTTGTAATTCTGTATTAAGCCTTTTCTGCAAGGCTGGTTTTCCATCCCAAGCAGTAGAATTTTATGGTGATATGGTCAGTAGGGGCTTCAAACCCGACTGTTATAGCTATGTTGCATTGCTGAACAGCCTTTGCCAGATCGGAACGATTGACTTTGCGATTAATGTTTATCTTGGTATTCTTATGAATAATCCCAATGTAGATCCTTATGTCCATACAGCTATTCTTGTTGGGCTCATCAAAAATGGAAAATACTACAAAGCCATTAGGCTGTTCAGAAGAGCTGTCTCTGAAAACTGCCTTCTTGATGTGGTGGCTTATACTAATGCTATACATGGGCTTTTCCAGGCTGGTATGTCTAAGGAGGCTTGCGATTTGTTTGATCGATTGAAGGAGTTTGGTGTTACTCCAAATACATGTACATATAATGTGATGCTTCGAGGCTTATGCAAGGCTAGGGATTTAAATACAGTTCAGCTATTGCTAAGAGATATGGAGATGGCTGAAGTTGAGATGGATAGCATCTCATTCAACACCATAGTTGTTCTCTTGATTAAATTGAATCGTTTTAGTTCGGTTTCTCGATTGGTCAGGAAAATGCTCGATCTGGGGATGCAGCCCAATTCAGCCACTTGTTCATTACTTTCCCAATTTCTCAGTAGCATCTCTGTGAAACAAAATGGAGATTTTTGCCAACAATTTTCGTATTATTTGGAGGATAAAAATGCTATTGAAACTTCCGACTCAGATTCATCGGATGCTCTTCTCGTGTGCAGTGGGAAATAGAAAATTTTCTGCATTTTTGGTTGCAACAAACTATGAGATCCGTTAGTATTATGTTTTGAGATAGCAATTTACATGCTTGGCACTGGATGGAAACTCTAAAGCTCTGAGTTTTGCCTGTATATTGGCTTGTCCCTGCACAAGGTAAATATATGTGCATATTTATGTAGCTGCTGGTTATATTAATCTTTTTTCACCAATTTTAACTATCTTTGTGATTGTTTATGCACCCAAAACTTCTTACTTTGTTGATCATAAATATGCGTGACTATTTGAGTAGTTGCTGCTTATAATGTTCGCTTGCAGCTTTATTGACCTTTACGCTTGCACTCTTTTGTCTGTCTATGGCTGTTTTATTTTATGTTTAAATACTTTCGATTAATTTATTTTTCTTTTTTAGGTTTATGTGGTCACCTATGTTGAAGCTCCCAATGAACAGCTTGATTCTTATTGAGGTGGATTTCCAGAATGAGGTGTATCTGCTGTTGTATATAAATTGATGAGAATTTATTTGCAAATAGGAGTTAGGGAGGCACTTCTGACACACATCATGCAGGTAATTAACTTTTAAGAGTTCAAAACTCTTCTTGATTTAGAATTTCCAAAATTTTGCTCGACAAAATCATTATGTGAATTGTATAAAGAGGCAAAAGATCTGCCTATTAATAAAAAGTTGACAGTTCTTAATGATAATTTTCTTGTTCTTGTGCTTATGTCGCCTTCGAAAATGATTTTCTGTATATGGGAGACATAACGCAGATCTTATGCTCATTTCTCAACTTCTCTTTTTAAAGAAAATGAAAGTAACTTCAGCTTAAACATATAAAATGGAGTCACTCCTCTTCTGAAGCAAGCTAATTATTGTGCAGCTTGGCTGGAGGCTAAAATGTCGTCCATGCTGTGTATGATACTGACTTTGTTTTAACTTTTGAGAGTTCCGATTTCTATTTTAACGTTTAGACATTGTTGGGCTGACCTTATGTTTTAGTTCTTTATGTTTTAGAACAATTTCAGTAGTGCACTGCTGCTACTCTTCCATTCTAAGCTAAAAAACTGTACATCAGTACGCTCTATCGGACTGCACAGGGACAATGTTTTGGGCCCTTTTCATTCTAGCGTACGATTGATATGTGCAAATTTGTTCGGAATTCTTCTTTTGTGATGCTTTTTTTAAAGCTCGCCTTAGAATTTTGGAATACGCCCTTTTGTTCTGTCTTTGGTGATGAAAAAAAAAGGTTAAAATTGAATCTTTTGTGGCTGGCATGGGAGCTTATTGAATGATCCAAAGCTGAAAAGTGTTGTGGGGCATCTGCCCCATTCCTCCATTCTTGTGCTTCGTGCATTCTCGTGCCTTATCATGGACCTCTCATTCCCAATTTGAACTTTCGAAGTTAAAGAGAGATTTGTTCTCTCAGGGGTTCTAATGTGTGAAAGAAACCGACGCTGCTATGCAGGAGAACCAGCCAGCCATAGGGGCACATCAACGGAACCACATGCAAGTAGAGAACGACGAATTATGGCACCCGGTACGCGAAATAACTCCAATTTTCTCCAAAATTATAATGATTTATGGTGCCTTCCTTGATCGATTAAAGTTATGGGTTTTCTCAAGTAGTGACCCATTCCTTCTGAGTGAGAAGGATTTTATAACATAAATGGTTTGGTGGATGATAATGGTGGCATTGCTTTCAGGTTTAGCATGGTTTATTGGACTTCTTCAGATGATTAGGTTCTTTTTTTTTTCCCCCTTGTTGGGTATGCTTATGTCATTTTTTCCTGTCACAAGTAGTATGATTTTAGACTCTCATAGGTTCTGGATTGATAATTTTGAAATCTTTTTTTGGCGTTTCTTGCAGATTTCTGTGATGTGGTTGGATTTTGTGATAAAGTTGCATTATCATGGACACAAGAGAAACTCCCATGGTTTGCAGAAAGGTAATCTTGAATACATCCTTTAAATTGGAGCCAAGTAATCACTAGATTCGTGGTAGTACATTCTTTACTTTCAGTTGTTATAGAAAATCAATGTCTTCTAAACCATTCATAATTGTAGATTTTTTCTATTATATTATAATGATTTTTAACTATTGTGTTTGACCACCACTTTTCCGAAGTAGGCCTAAACGCTAACAACTATGCCGCAGTTTATCGATATGGTTGGCTTTTGCATGTACAAACAAAACCCAACCGTGTTGATAAACCACACCTTAGTTATCTCAAGTACAAATTGAAATCAAATTGTTTTTAATGCTTTGTAAATTTCTTAACTAAAACTCGACTGTCTATCGTATATATGTGAGTTGAAATGAACTATACGAATAATTTATTTCAACTTGGCTGTTAATGCCACTGTTTTTTAAGAGTAGAAACTATATTTCAGTACAACTTCAAGACTTGGGGGATGATTTCATCTGGATGTTGACCTCAGTTTGTGGGCCAATTGATACGAAGTGCGTGTGAATACAGTGGTTCTAGAACTTTGCTTACATATTAAGAAGGAAATCTACAGTGGTTCTAGAGATTGCTCTGCTGGATAAAAAAGTGGAACAGTTGGGATTCTCTGTTGGTGAGAGGAATAGAGTGGAGGAGTTAAATAGATTAGTGGAAAATCATTTGGGCACGGAGGGCTAAATTGAATTGGTTAAAGACCGGAGATGGCAATACCACTTTTTTTTTTTTGTCCTAATTTTGCTAGTTCGAGGAGTTGATGGAATCCAATCGGTATCTGATTGGAAAGGAACAGACGCAATTTTTCTTGATAATTTAATGAACTATTTGGTCTTAGGAATAGAGACTTATGAGCATTAACTGCTCAGATTTTTTTTAGCCCGATTAGAGGATATTTCTCAGAGGAAACTTAGAAAGGCAGTGTTGCCGCCGCACTTTTTCTTTCAAAATTTTACGGATGCTGTTAAGGATGATCTGATCGATATCTTCAAGGAGTTCTTTGATGGGTTTGTAGAAATTGATAGCTGAATTATGCCTGTGAAGTTTTAATTCCAAAAGGAGAATAAGCTGATCAACCTAGTAAGTTCAGGCCTATTTGTTTGTTGAACTGTGTTGATAAAACAATTTCAAAAGTTCCGTCTAGTAAGGACTTCTACCTTATTCGATAAATTGGTAGATAAATTTGAGGGATGTTGCCATTGTGGCAGTCTGCTAGTTAGTGCATTTGGGGTGGGGGGAGAGAAAAAGTCGAATTTTCAGCAGTAAGCCTGCGTTAGGTCAAATCTTCTAGGGAAAATCAATCATTCCGTTTTCCCCTCTCTGTTAGTTTTAGTTTCGTCGCTTCATTGCCGTCTTTAATAGGCTCTTCAACAATATCTCTATTTTTTCTTTAGTTTTGTACTGCAGAGATCATTTTGCACCATTGGACAGTCTTTCGGGTCGCAAGGCCTCTCTAGAAATCTCCTATGTAGCTTTTTTCTGTTCCAAACTGAGAACTTGTTTAATTCTTGCCACAGCGTTTAATTCTTGCAGTATAGCTAGATGTATTGGATGAGTCCCACTGTAATCCCCAGAAAAGGAAATCATAAGAATAACCTAAAACCCACAGCCAAAACAGCTCAACAATTCCAAAAGAGGATATAAAAGATTAAGAAACACACAAAAAAGGCACAAGCACCACCTGAACTTTGAGCGAATATGCAATTCGATTATCTACACATGAAATATTAAAATTTACCACCTGAACAATGATTCCATAGCAATCTGCCACATAACTACTGTTTCCATCAATTTCGGTCGAACATCAATCAGAAAGATTAATTATGTAGTCGAAAAGCTGGTTATTTCACTCAAAACATAACTTGTGTGCAATTGTGATGGATCCCAACAGAATCATTATTTAGGCAGTAAAATTTCAATATTTTTTTTAAAGTCCAACAGGCGAATTGCAATTCGAACAAAATTTCGATGATTTTGGAGTTCTCTTCCTAAAAGACAATCTTTTAAAGGCTGTGATGGGAGATCATACTCTCTGCCCTTTTTTTTTTCTTTTTTTTTTTTAATCTCATACTACTGTCAAGCTATTAGTAGTGAATCTTGGTTTTGTCCTCTTAGGTGAAATACCATCATCCATGGCCTTCCTTTTATTATTATTATTATTACTAATACTGCTGTTGTTACTACTGTTACTGTTAACAGCACTATTTCTTTCCTCCTGTTGCTGCTGCTGCTGCTGCTGCTGCTGATAATGATCTTTACATTTCCCTTTCAATAAATGGGGCCTCAGCTTATTCATATCTGAGAGCTTCACTGGTTTGAGAAAGAACTCCTCTGCTCCTCCTTCCAAGCACCTGTTATATATATGGATATACCCACAGGTTAAAATGTATGGAGACCCTCCTCTATTCTATGTCATTTTTGTATTAAAAAAAAAGAGTTTAAATAACAGAATCAAACTTTTGAAAATTATATATTTAATTTCAAAATATTCATCAGGGTATGTGATCATGTATGTCCCTTCCAAAAAGGAAATGGAAACAGTGGCCATCAAGTAATTAATAACTTGAAATTTGAGGAAGGATGTTCCCACCAATCCTTTCAAATCAAAATATAGTTAAATATGTTTACTAGTTAAATTTCCTTGGTCCTAATAGAATTTTACCCTATTTCATGGAAATCCTTTTCTTTTGGGGTTAATTGCATACGGCTCCCTATAAACATATCGAATAGCAGATATATTTCTACAAAGTTTAACTTTTCATATTTATTCATTCAAAAGTCTAACGTTATTCATATATATCCCTACTGTCTATCTCTGTTAGAAAAATCTAGTTAACCATAGGTTAAATACTTAGTCTTGGTTAGTTAGTGAAGTAAATTTACCTTTTTACCCTTCTAGATATTTCTGCATTATTTTTTGGAGGAGCATTTTTGAAAAGACAAGACTGTCATTTCACATATAATCTGTTAAAAAATAAACAGTGAACTAACGATAATAAACCAGAGAGATATATATGAAAAACGTTGGATTTTTTAAGAAATAAATATGAAAAGTTGAACTTTGTAGGGATATATTTACTATTCGATATATTTACAGGGAGCCGTATGCAATTAACCTCTTTTGTTCCCTTTCATACACATGTAATTTGCATTGCCACAGTAACCAAGAAATAAATGTCTAGTAGGCACATAAATCTATTGCATAAAGAGAGAAAAAGTGAATCTGAATTTGAATAAAGATTTAATAATAAATATGATCTGTTGATTATGTTGCTCACCTGTTGATCCTGGCAGGTACATTCTCTGATGACATGATCACAACTGGTATGTCCTTGAGAACAGATGAGCCCTGAATTATTAATGAAACTAATTCCTATAAGCACTTTGAATTACATTGACTTGTGGTGTTTACTTTTTTTTTATATATATATATTTTAAAGAGAAAAAGTACCTTAATCTTCTTCAACAGATCATACCCAGTCATTCCAGGCATGCAATAGTCTGTAATGATCAAATTCACCTCGTTCTCCTACCAAAAAATTTTTGTTTTTTAAAAAAATCAATAAATCACATCATGATTTAATTAATTACCAAAATAATTATTTACTCCAAAATTCCCAACAACTAATGTAATAAAAATTGGAAATTGAGGGATTTTAAACAAACACCTGTTGATCAGGGGTAGTAGAAGGTGGGATTTTTTGTTCATCCTTCAGTCCCAACAACTCCAAAGCCTTGCTTACAGAATCCACTGTGGTCACTAAAATTAAAACCAAAAAAAAAAAAATATGGCATAATTAATCACTCCAAAAATTCCTTTTTTCCCTTCCTAGCTTTCTGCCAAAGCTTGAACTGCTAGAGAATAATTTTCAATATTTTATGCTCTATGCTTTTCTTTGTAGCCACCAACTTAAATAAAATAAAAGAAAATTATGAACCTTATCAAAGCTGCAGTCTGGTATAACTCCCCAATCTTCAAAAAATTAATTTTATTTATTTTCAACTTAATCTTTCACTGCATTCATTTTTTGGTCCATTTGATGACTTTTCTGTATCAAAAAGTAGGGCACAATTGGGGCATGACAACATGAATTACATGAGATAGTCTTTCAGGTCTCTACTAAAATTGGCTTACATATATGAAACTTTTAGACCTTAATTTTTCCTTCAAAACAGTTGAAAAGTATTTTTTTTTTTCTTTTTTATATATATTATCAGTGTTAAAAAGAAAGTGTAAATCTTACACCCCTTTATTCTAGAGTTAAAAAATAAAGTTGATCTTTTTGAGTGTACAGATAGTAGTGCTCTAAATTAAACTAAGGATTGTGTTTTGATATTACAAGCACTAGGGAGTGTGAAAAATACCTTGATAGGATGAGTCCTTGAGGAGCCTCTCAATGAGTTTCCTATCAACAAAACTATCATCCACAGCAAGAACATGGAACTGTGCCTCTGAATCATTTGCCATCCTTCCTCCTCCCCCCTCTTTCCCCCACCCACCACTTTATAATAAATTGATAAAAGAAGAAGAGGAAGAGGAGATGTGAAGGACTTGTTGTGGTAAATTGGTTTGGTTTGGTTCTCCTTCTCTTTCCAATTGGATTCTTTTCAAGAAGGTAAAGGAAAGAGATATAAATTAACCTTCCCCTCCCCCCACCTCCCCTCCCCCTATCCAACAAACCCCAAATCCCCACCTCCTACTATTGGGAAAGCAAGATCTGACCAGATTTCACCCCAAATCTCCTCAAGAATCTCCAAAATTTTCTTCTTCTGAATTGGAGACCAAGCAACAAGTCCCCACCTCTCTCTCTCTCTCTCTCTCTCTCTCTCTCTCTCTCTCCTTGGGATACAAGCTTTGCTTTATTATCATATACCAGATACCAGATTCTAGGAAATTAGGTAACAAGATATGGAGACACTCCCAATAACTACATGCATCCCATTTTGAAATACATTCCATTAATACAAAATATGGATCATTTTAAGCCAACTATTCAATTTTTTTTGTTAATTTGGATTGTTACTGTTTAATCTTTTAATTTGTTTGATTTGAATCAATTGACGACAAATTGACTTTAAAATTTGAACGTGTGTTGTTTTCTTTATAGATTTAGTTAGTATATTTCATATAATTTTCGTAACGGTAAATTTATCAAAATGAGCAATTAGTTTAAATTTTAAATAAAAAATTAAGGTCTGTATCGATCGTGCATTGTCGTGCCAATAAGATACCAGCACGATACAGTTTCCGTATCGATGGTATAACCGAAAACCCTCTTTTTAAATTACTGAGCAATTTTATTAATAAAGTTCAAAATATTTGATAAAGATACATAATAAGTAATTAAAATATTTTATTGCTAAAAAAAATAAATATTTTATGGCATTATCCGTTGGTACATATGTAATTTTTATGACCGGCACTCGTTTACACTGCTCGGCACATATGTAATTAAAATATTTTCTCTTGCTAAAAAAAATAAAATTTATTGAATTAAAAAAAAATTAAATGATATTATTGTTAGCGGGTTGGGTTGTTACATTTGGTATCAGAGCCGATCACCAGCCGGAAGTGCGTGTTTAATCTTGGCTGGGCCAGGATCTGAAAGACAAGATAATGGGCTATGTTAGGATATGAATGACGAGGTTAGCGAGATTAGTTTCACATCGTCCGGCTATTTTGGGCTGTGTGTGTTTGGACTGACGAGTACACCAGGCCCACATCGCCTGGGTATTTTGGGCTATGTGTGTTTGGATTGATGAATGGACTGACGAGTACGTCAGACCTAAACGAGAAAAAGTTTGTAACATTCCAATAGTCCTACATCGGATGAAAATGAAGTTGTGCTTGAATTTATAAGAGATGAATACAAGTAATAATAATTGAGTTTAAGTATTTTGAATTGTGGTGTCGGCCAACGAGTTATTATTGCTAGTGGGTCGGGTCGTTATATTTCGTATCGGAGACAAATCTCACGTCGCCCGGTGATCTCGAGCCGTGTATGTGTTTGGGTTGACGAAAACGTCGGAAAAATCTCTACACTCCAATAGTCCCACATCAAATAAAAAATTAAATTAAATTAAAAAATATTTATATTCAAAAATAATTTAACTATTTTTTAACAATAAATTATATTTAAATTATTTAAATTTAATGGCTCGAATAAAATCAGTCGGTAACAAAACCATTGCAGCCTGGATTTTTTGTTACCATTTGGGGTAGGGGGTTGGGTTGGTCGCGGCTGTGGTGACCCACCCGATCTGGAGCAAGATATCCGCTGACGTCACCTCGCCACCCAACCTAAATCGAATCGAATCGAATCAAATCAAATCATGTGCTGTCTTCTCCCTATCTTCCCTTCTTCCCTTCTTCCTTCTTCCATGCCAGGTAGGGAATTTCATGTGATTCACTCTCTTGGATTACTTCCGCCCTCTGCCATTCAAACCATTAATTTTATTTTTATAAAAAAAATATAAAAATAATATGTGACAACGAAGTCTTACGTCTATCGATATGTCAGAAAGCTCCCCACTCGTCGACTAGGGATGTCAACTGATCGAATTGGGAGTGAATTTTTAAAAATCTGAATCCGAATCCGACAGATTTTAAAAATTTATATTCAAATTTGAACCAGATAAAAAATTTAAAATTCAAATCCGAAATAATCATTTTTTTTTCTTTTTATAATATTTCAAAATATATTATATTAAATCTAAATTTTTAAAATATAATATTAAATATTTATATATACGTAAAATTAATTTGAGTTCGGGTTCGGATCAGACACAATCAAAATTTATATCCGAATTTAAATTTGTCGAATTATCATTTTTTATATCCTATCCGAATTCATATTTGTTTGACATCACATAAATTTATGAATAAAATTTTGAACATTCGTACACATTGACATCCAATCCACGATATACTGGACAGAGCAGAGAATCTGTTAAATATTTTAAATAAATTTAATAATTTATTTATTGTGTTTTGGAAAGAGTTTATTTTAAATAAATACTGTTTACAGTAATAATTTTTTGAATTTAAGATGAACATGATGATGAGTACTATATAATGGTCCTTAACTCATGATTACCGTGCTTATTAATATATGTGAATACGACAAATAAATAATAGTACGTGTTCAAGTATAATATTTTGCATGATAAATAAATCATTGCGTTGAAGTAAGATATTTAGCTAACCTAGAATAATTTCTCTATTTATATATAAGTTTTGTATTATTAATTATAAATTAAAAATTGAAAGAAAAAAAAAATGCTAAGCCTACAATCCCACTCATATATAAACTCTATATATATGGACTAAATTACAGAAAATTCTCTTATAATATACCACTTTTTTACTTTATTTTTTTGTCTTTTAAAAGCCTACATTTTGTTTCCTCGTAATTACGAAATTTTGTATTTACCCCCGCCGTCAGCATTTTGTGAGTGAACCGTCAATTTCTTAGGTGATATACCGAAAATACCCTTCAAACTCTATTACGCTCGGGAGCTCTGAGCCGGTGCGCGACTTGCCTTCGGGTGCAGCGACGACAACGAGGCCTCTTCGTCGATGCCGCGGAGCTGCTAGCCTGGGTGGCGGCGCGCTCTCGTTCCCTCCCAGATCTTCGTCAAGTCCTTCTCCTATTGCTTCGTGGACCGCGACTCGCCCTCAGGAGTGAGCTGCTGCAGAACCGTAAGAGGAGACCTTCTACTACGTGGGGCTGGGATCAGCGTGGCATATGCTCTCGAGCGTTTACGGTGGACAAAGACATCGTTACCTGTACTGCTAATGTCGGCACGTATTTTACTACTACCGATGTTCCTGCGATCGCCGACTCGTGGATTGGAAGATTTTTGATGCTGGGCGCTGCACTGCAGCGCGTAAGCGGTGGAAAAAAGAAAATTTATATCATTTTTTTTTTTAAAGATAATTTCGTATTACGAATGACAAAATGTAGGTTTTTGAAAAGATAAAAATAATATATTATAAAATTTTTTTTATAATTTAGCTATATATATATATATATATATATATATATATATATATATAGATATATTAATTTTTTATTTAATTTAATAAAATAATTAAAGGGACCGAGTCAGAGGTTGTCTTATTAAATTCGCCCTTGCTTTGAAGGAGGTACCAAGCTAATGTACTATGCAAAGGAATCACAAAGACATGTTACCAACTGTACTCTTCATGCAATATTTTACTACTACCTGTGAACTGTGATAGGAGATTTTTTTTTTTTTTTAAAAAAAAGAAAAAAAAAGAATATAACGTATCATGCATTGGTTTGATAAAAATACATAATATCTCTTGTGGGAGGGCACAAAATTAATTAAAGGTCAACCATGTAATCAAAGGGATTTGGATTGATTGTGAAAGGTACTAAGAATCATGCATGGTTGGTACTAGATATATTAGGAAAGAAAAAGGCTTCTTTTATATCCAAAATTGGATGTACGTTTTATATCTAATTTCGAATGTACGAGTAGCATTGCTCATAATTATACTATAGAAAGAAAAAGTTTTTTTTTTTTTTTTATACTCTTGAAAAATATTTATAATATATTCTATATTTAGGTTCATATGTAATATTACGTTTCACATATTACAATAATAAATTATAATATATTTTCTGTACTTTTATAATTTTTATTTTTAATATTCTACTAAGTAAGGATACCCCAATACCGCAAATATAAAATATTTTTATAATAAATTTTAATTAATATTTTTATTTTATTTTATTATTTTGATTATTAATTAAATAAATTTTAATAAAATAATTTAATAATTAAATTAAATAATTTAAATTGGTATATATGTGATATAATTTTTTTATAAGAGCTTGCTAGTAATTAAATTATTTTTATTTTATAAAGGACATGTGAAAAAAAAAAAATTAGAGAAAAAATATTAAAGTAATTTAAATAAATCAA
Source organism: Tillandsia fasciculata (assembly GCA_029168755.2). Lineage (NCBI taxonomy): Eukaryota > Viridiplantae > Streptophyta > Magnoliopsida > Poales > Bromeliaceae > Tillandsia > Tillandsia fasciculata. Next base: position 2,982,304 of record CM054951.1, on the reverse strand, counting down.
TAAAAGTAATAGGAAATGAAATAGTAGAAAAGATATTGTTCTGTGCCCCAGATATATAAATGCACTTTATACGTCGAGTTCATAAAATCATATTATAAAAATTTAAATTCTATAATTTTTTTTTTTTTTTTTTTTTGTATAATTTTTTGATGTGGAGTAGATCACATCTATCATATAAGATTTTAAAATTTAAATCTTGTAATTTTTTATACACATGTTTTTATATGGTTTAGATTGCATCTAGTAAATTAAATTTTAAATTTATAATATTAATTATTAAAAATATATTTTATTGTCTTTATAAGTGAAGCAGAAAATTATTTCATCGGCTATGTCACTTTGACATTAGCAACATATAACATATTTAATCAACTAAATTAAATTTTAAATTTTAATTATAATAATTTACTAAGCCAAAGTAACAATAAATTAAAATTTTAGAACCTGAAGTGTCACGTGCCTTTGAACTTCGAATCATTTTAAATCTAGTATATAATATTTAAAAATTTTAATTTTACTATCTAATTTTTTAATTTATTTAATTTACTTCGACTTCAAAACTTAAGCTAGTGTTTTACTTTAATAATATGAAATATAAAACTACAAAGATAAATAACAAAATCAAAATTTAAAATTAAAATATGATTAACTGACTCAAATTAAATAAATTTTAAAAAATAAATAGTAAAATTAAAAATTTAAAAATCTGTATATTTTTATTTTTTATATATTTAATTTAGCTTTTTGATCCCATCTACGGTCTTTTTGGCGCCCTCCATTTGGAAGTCTGGCCGAGAGGCAAAATACAAAACTGTTCTTGTCGTTGAAAGAGTCAGACAGTCTTCTTCGTTTTGTTCTTATGCGTTTGTCTCCTTTTCCATTCGGAATCTAAATATTCCATTTTTCAGAAAAAAAAAAAAAAAAAAAATTGTAGATGTACCGATATGGACGTCACATTGTTTTCACATAGTGAGCAACTTTTGATAAATTATTTGCTATATTAAATTTGTTCAAAATATATAATATTTCATGTGGGAGTTGGATTCTGTTCTACCCGAATTGGATCCGATAAAATATGAATAATATATGAGTAAATAAAATTATTCATTAAAATTTTAGATATGGATCCAGAAATTTTACACTCATATTTGATTTGAATTCAATCCGAATATGATCTTTTAATGGATAAGATCCGGAATAATTTTTAAATTCGAACTCGAATCTGGTGAAATACCCCATAGTAATAATTGTCTTTTCATGACTCATATTTATAAAATATGATGTGTTTTTTTGGATTGTTTAGTTTCACCATTTGGATTATAGTGACTATCATGCCCCGAGCCCATAACGGAAGTTCTTGGGGGCATGCAACAGACCTGCCACGTGTGCGAACACGTACTCCACACACGCGAAACATCCAACTAACCTGCAAAAAAATTATAATTTACAAATAAACATGTATCAGAGTATAAGTAAAAACTAAACTAAGAACTATTACTGTACAGAAATATATACAAGATCCACCTCCCAAAAAAAAATACAAGTAAAGAACCTAGCCTAGCCAATTCCGAGTACAGTGATCTATATAAAATTACAAACTAGTGGTCTATCTTTTCCAAAAATAATACTAGGTAGGAGCTGCTATCTACGGTGTAATTCTCTTATCTCGATCGGGAGCCAGCTCGAAAGGCCCTAAAAAGTATATCACAAGCAGGCGTGAGAACTATAAAACAGTAGTTCTTAGTGGGTATGGTTGGCGACAACCACGGTCTACCTACTAGGTCTACCAGAGGCAAGATAGATAAAACTATAATAATAAGCAAGTAACAAAGTATAATAAAATAAAATAAAACCCACACGATATTAAGCTATCATACCTCTAAACCAAAACCCACACTATCACTAACTCAGACCCACAGTCAACGAAAACTCCAAAGAAAGACGAGAATACAGACACCCAGTACAACACTAACCGACTACACAGAACACATGACCCAATCATGAACTGACCGACTCCCCAGTCCGGTCAACCCTGCGCCGCCTACTGTCCAAACTACACGGCCGCTGGTGCGTCCAACAATAGATAGGCACATGTCTTATCTCCCTACTGTCCGAGCTACATGTCCGATGGTGCGCCCGTCAATAGTAAATGCCAACCTGCCTCTCTCTACCATCCGGGCCACACTACCGCCGGTGCGCCCGCCGACCGATAACCTCCCATCATCACTCTCTCTCTCTCTCTCTCTCTCTCTCTCTCTCTCTCTCTCTCTCTCTGATATCACAATGGTAAATTCTAATAAAACTCAATATGGCATGCAAGCTATGATCAAACGATGATCCCTCATATGATCGACGACACAAGACAGAAACTCCAAAGTCAACTCACGAGCCCCTAATACTACCCAACATCACAATCACAGTGCTCCAGGCACACCCACCCACGCATACTAGCCCACGGCCTACAAAGCTCAAGACAAGTGCAACCTCTATATCAGTATGACGTAGAACAAATATCACTACTTAGGTACCACCCATCTCTAACAACCAACCACGCAAAACAAAGAGTCAACCTCGTCACCAACCACAAAGAACGTCCCACTAAAATGCTAACCCCTCGGTTAACAATATGGATCACCTGATAATCAAATATACTCAATCATACAATGAATAGTACCTACCCCGAAGTCCGCGCAATCAGACAACCTATATAAGCCCCATAGTAATAAAATAATAATATTTTCTAATCCTAGCCCGAGCAGTCTAAAAATTATAAAACATTAACCAATCATTCACATGCATATTTCTACAACTATCAATCATAGAAAGACAGTTAAAACACCTAAGTCTAACAAGTAGACATAATAAATAATTTGTCATTCTCGGCGACACAGAATCCACCTGGATCGCAAATCCTAGCACAACATAGACGGCGGAAGGACGACACGCTTATCGATGACCCTCCACATGCGAACAGCTCCATCTCCGAATAATTCGGCGACACCCCGCTTCAACAGCGCAACACAGAAGGTCTCGACCCTAACGATCAAACACAAAAAGAGCACAAAACTCAAATACAAAAGCACTAACGAGTTAAATCTATAACAACAAAATCCATCTCGAAAAATCCAAACAAATAATATAAAAAGAACCTACCCTAAAGTCAACGCGCCGTAAAATCACACGCGAGCGTGCGTCCACTTGACTCCTAGGATCGATCCGCGCGATCCACAACACTCTCCACACACATGACATTCTTTTCCCTCTCCCTCGCTCTCTGCTTCTGTAACACCCTAGACTTTTGCAATTAGCAGAGTTTTGGTGAAAACTGACTTGAAGGACTGTTCTTATGGTCCTGGTGAAATTTCAAACTAGTTGGAGTATTTTTTGCGCGGGTTTGACGCGAAAACAAAAATAAAAAAATATTGAATCTTGAGCAGTTGACTGAAAACAGTCAAGAGATAACTATGGATAAGTTCAAGTTGGGTTCTGAGAGTTTGGGGACAATTAGAAGAGTGTTGGAATCCCAATAAGCAAAATTGGGAATTTTCCGACGAAGCAAGTCTGGGCCTTGAGAGGTTCAGGGTTCAGACCCTGAGGCCAAGGATCGAACCTTGGCTGGAAGTCCAAACCTTGAGGGCAAGATCTAGACCTTCGATGTGAACCAAGAAAGGGGACCTTCAGGGTTCGGACCTTGGAGAGAGGGTTTGGACCTTGCACGACAGAAATGTCGAGTAAGGGCATTTTTGTAATTTTGGTAGTGGGGGTCTTTAAAAGGGGACCCTTTCTTCCCCTTCTCTGTATGCACACACGCACACACGCACCGAGAGAGAGAGAGAGAGAGAGAGAGAGAGAGAGAGAGAGAGAGAGAGGAAAACTCTCTCTCCTTATCGTTTTCTCTCGTCTCTCTCTTCTCTACTCGAAACACGACGCCCGGAGGAGTTCGACCTCGGGAGTCGCATAGTGGTGTCAGATCGAGGTTTTGGCGCGTGTAGGAACTCGTGCAACTTGCAGCCAAGGTTTGGGTTTTCAGTGAATGGGAAGGATTCTTGTTAAATCCTTTAAAATTAATGTTCTCGTGTTCTCCAGAGGCTTCTACACAGTTTTACTCTAAATTTCTCTGAAAATATCGGGGTAATTTTGGGTAAAAGTGAACCTAGGGCACATTTGGAGTTTTCGTGGATTTTGGGACTTTAGACCCAAATTGATTGGTTTATTCTCTGATTGAAGATTAGAGAAGAGCCCCAGGTAACTTCGATTAGAATAGCGACGAGCGTTGGCGATCAATGTTGTGAATCGAACCAAAATAGGCATTTGTTCGTTAGCTACGGAGGAACACCAAAACGACCGCGGAAGCTCATTTGCAAATATCTACAAGCAATTGAGGCTAACCTTGGTAGATTAGTGCTCTACCGAAGCGAGTAGATCGCCTCTCATGTCTTGAGAGAAAGTTGGTAAATTTAATATTATTTTATTCATACATCTAATGGTAGGTGAATTTGGTAAAATAAGTAGGCATAGGATATATGCTACTTAGGGTAAATTAACTATTAGTGGACATGGAATATAGGCATAGAAAACATATAGGATATATATGTATGCCTAGGTTGAGATAGGGTTGCAGGCTATGTTTGGACTAGTAAGATAGGTTGACTACTCTAGGTATTAGAGACCCCAATTTTGAACCAGTAAATGTTGCGATATCAAGTTTAAGTTGGACAATAAGTGAACTTAGGGGTCGTATGAGCCTAGGTGACACGGACATTGGACCTAGTATCATTGAACATAGGTCGTGAAAAATAAGTGGTAGGAAGACCATGTGAGTTGGAAGGTCATGAATCTAGAGAGGTTGACTAAATAAAGAAAATGTTCACATTAAAAGAGAACTAAAGTAAATATTAGCGCATGCGATAATTTCGCCCGATCGTAGCGTGTGCGACAATTTCGCCGCTCTAAGACCGCAAGCTTGGGGCATGTGCGACGCTTTGCTGTCTCGGGGCCAGGTCAGGAAAAAGGAAAGGTGACCAAGCACCTAAGTATGGATTGAGTCAAGACCAAGTCGGGAGGTTGGCTAAGGTAATGGAACCTTAGGCTAAATGTGGTATAGAAATGGATAGTGAAATAGAAGTAGATGTGTAGTTCCCTCTTGCTAGATTTCATTATCACATTTGCATTGAGACACAGCATACGATCATGTTGCATATAGTATAGTTTTATGTTTCTACAGATTATCTATCTATATGCTTTAGTTGCCTCCTTTGGACCTGTGGGTCGAGCTTCTCACTTGGATAGCCATACTCACTGGGGACTATTTTTATAGTTCTCACCCCTATATTTTACAGGTCCTATCGTGAGTGGCGCCCCGGCGTACGACAAGGACGTGGCTCAGTAGATAGTGTCCTACCTTTTTTAGACCGAGATAGAGTACCCTCATCAGCGTATAGCTAAGGGTAAAATGTAAAAAGAATAAATTTGTATTGATATTTTGGGTTGTGAAATGTAAAAAGAAAAGAAAATTTCAATGCATGTATGTTTAGAACGAATTGTTGTAATAGTTAGTTGTTTATATTTTCTGTACTATTCTTTTACAATTCTTGTATGAAATCGGTTTCGTGTAGGAACATCTTGATTTGTACTGATTGTGACGCCTTTGGCAGATAGAAAAAACGCTATTCGTTCGGTGAGTCTGTGCGCGTGCCTAAACTGACCTGACCGAATAGGCGGGTCTTGGAACGCAATAGTTTCTCTCTTTAGAACCCATGAACGCGAGCAGAAAAAGAAAAGATGAGGAAGAGAGAGGTCCCGCATGTTAAATAGCCCCCAAAAGGAGTTTCGTGCGCTTGAAACCCACTTCCGGGCGCCCGGGATCCAACCATTTGGGCAGCCCAAGAGAAACAAGGAGTCTCAGAACTTTTGGGCCGCAATAGTGGCCACTTTCGGGCGTCCGAAAGTGTGCCCGAATCGCCACGACGCCGACACGTGTCCACCAGTTGCCCTGACCACATTCATCATGTCACGCTGACCGACGTCAACGTGCGTCACCTCAACCACCTAACATCTGGGCGCACACAATGCCGCATTTGGGCGCCCGAAACCGTGCCCGAATCACAACGGCGCTACCGCGTGTCCCCCGCGCCAGCTACCCCACGCTCGCCATGCAGCGACGCATCACATCGCGCTGTCGTCGTTTCCCCACGTGCCCGTAGCTAATGGTGCGGCGGCACTCGTCCGCCCGCCACGCACCACCACACGCCACACGCCACCTCACGTCATGCGTCACCCTGTTCAGGCGACCGCAGTGCAAATCCAGGTGCCTGGATCCGCACCCGAAACTACAAAACTCTTAAAACACAACTTTCAGCTCCATTTTTCTTGCCGATTTGTATTGAAACGGTTCCGACTCGGCCCAACATTTTTCCAACATGCTGACTGGCCCACCATACTGTAATTCTGCCATTTACAAAAGTCCAGTACCTTACAGCAACGACATTATAAAAAATAAATTTTTGATTCGTAAAATGACATCATAGTTAGAATAAGTATGTATATTAGAAATGATAAATAGTATTAAACAAAAAAACATAAGACATTAGTCTAAAAGTGAAGATCGTTTTTTTATAAAAAAAAGTCCCTGACCAATCAGCTAATGGAGAGAGGGATAAATTTGATAATTAAAATTTTATAAAAATAAATGTGCAATCGCATTGCTTTATACGATGCATACGCAATTAACCCCAGTCTCATATTGTATTCTAAAACGCTCTCAAATAAATCAAAATTTTAAGTGATAGTTGAATTCAACGTAAAACTGTATAAAATATCTTTGTAGATAATTTTACTGAGAAAAATTAACTGCTCAGTAAATTGTTTGATTGAATAAAATTACAAATACAGTGTTATTGAAGATGTATGCAGTTGAAAATATAGCAGTTACGATTATATATATCATGTTTGGTTGAATATAGTAGAAAATACTGAAACTAATTTATTTAAGAATTAATTTTATACAGCATTCCGTAAACATATCGAATAGTACATATATTTCTATAAAGTTCAACTTTTCATATTTTTTCTTTCAAAAGTTCAAAGTTGATCATATATATTACTACCGTCAATCTCCGTTACAAAAATATAGTTAACCATAAGTTAAATATTTAATCTTGATTAGCTAGTGATGTAAATTTATCTTTTTATCCTTTCAGATATTTTTATATTATTTTAACAGTTGAAATGACATATTTGAAAGCACAAAACTTATATTTTATATATATTCTGTTAAAAAATAAATAATAAACTAACGGTAATAAACTAGATGGATATATATATATAAACAATTTATGACTTTTGAATAAATAAATATAAAAGGTTGAACTTTGTAGAGATATATCTGCACTTCGCTATGTTTACAGAAAGCTGTATAAAATTAGCCCTTTATTTAATTATATGCAATTGAGAAATATATTTACAAATTTTTATCACTAAATATATGGATTGGTGGGATTACCTCCCAATATGCAAAAACTAATTATGTTTAAAATGTAATTAGAGGGGCTAGCTCCCTTTTTGTTTATAATACTCTTTTCGACTGACTACTGTAGGTAAACCGACAACTAATTTTGACGTAATTTCAATTGGTACAGTTGGGACTTCTTGTTGGAATAAAATTTAAAATTTCAAAATTCTCAATAATTATTTTATTATCAATTATCAATTTTATTTATTACAATTTTTTATTAATTTTAATTTACTCTCCTTTATTGTCTTTATTAGGTGTTTTAATTATTTTTTTTAACGTTGGGATTGAAACCAACATTAATATTTTTCATTTAATTATCTTTAATGTACATTAACCTCTAATTGAACGTTGGGTTGAAACCCAACGTTCACATGCCTACACCCTATATATATATATACATGTAGAGGGTGTGTGCTACAGAGGCATAGATTGAGATATAGTCATATATATAGCTTGGTTAATTGTTAAGAGAAAAGATTTGTTTCTATTTTTTTTTTTTTATGTTGTTTTATTATCGGGTGTTGAAAGAAACTTCGTCAACCTCTTCCGCGGTCGTGCTCGTAGGAAGAGGAGTTCCGGTCGTACCTTGGGGTGGTATCTCCGATTAATCCGCACGAAGGACGGAAATACACCTTAGGGCAGTGTCTCGCACGCTTCCGGATCAATTTTATTTTGGTTTATTTTTATCTACATTTCTGGAATTTTCATAGCGATTAAAGGTAAGTTCTGTTATTTAAATTTAATCATAAAAATAGTTAGATAATTTAATCACAAACAAATTTAGTGCGATTACAGTCTAAGGTGTATATCCAATTTGATTGTGATTAAAATCTAACGAGGGCTAATACGAAATTTTTGTTGCATATAATTTTGTTGTCAACTTATTAGTATGTTTAATATTCAAATTTAAACATATTGAAATTAGCATTTTAAAATTTTAATTACATATAGATTATTGTGATTTATTTGCTCTCTTTAAAATTATTATATATATATTTTTACTGTTTTCACTTTTAGCTACAGTAAAATAAATAAAATAAAATTTATTTACTGTTTTAGCTTCGTGAGAAAAAAAAAATTTGCTACAGTAAAAAAAAAAAAATTTACTGTTTCGGAAAAAAAAAATATAGCTACAGTAATATATATAAAAGTATATTTTCTGTTTTAGTTTTGAAAAAAAGAAAAAGATAGCTTCGAAAAGAAGAAAAAAAAAAATTGTATATTTATATATAGTTTTATCTACAGTAAATTAGTTCTAAAATTGTTTAGGTGGTGTTTGAACCTGCAACCTTAATCTTAAGGTAAAGACATATAACCAATAAGCACAAAACCTACTTCATATATATTAAAGTAGTTTAGTTTTTTATATTGTTCTGCAGCTTACATATTTTATTTGATTGCATTTATTTCCTGTTTCTAGCTACAGAGAAGAAAAAAAAATACTGTTTAATTATTATTATCTGATAGTAAAAGTATACTATTTTAATTATGGATGCGATCATACCAGCACTAAAGCACCGGATCCCATCAGAACTCCGCAGTTAAGTGTGCTTGGGCGAGAGTAGTACTAAGATGGCTGACCTTTGGGAAGTCCTCTTGTTGCATCCCCTATTATTTTCGAACTGTAATTAATTTTTATAAAAAGAAATTAAAAAATTCGAATACTAGTCGACATATTAAATTGGAACAAAAATCTGTTAGATGGCTAACTTCTTATGATATTGTTTCTTTGAGTTTTATCAGATCTGATCAGAATCTTGCAGATTGCTTGACGAAATGCCTGAATAGGACTAAAGTCCTAGAGTCATCGAGGGGGATGGGACTTTGCCCATAAAGGGCCTTCCTGCAGTGGGAACCCAACCTTTGTGATAGGAGATCCGTTGAAGAAGGTTCAATGTGGTAAAAACAAGCTGTCAGGTTGGCCAAAGAGCACTTTCTACAGTTTATTCAAAGGAACTTTAGTTCCAAGTCCATCCCTATGATGAGTTGTGCTCTATGTAGTGGTTGAGGTTGAGCTTATAGCTCTTAATGGAATCCGAGGCAATAATTTTTGCGAGATGCGACTCTACACACATCCCTGGAGGAGACCACCTATATAAGAATATTCGTATAAGGCCGCGACTATGAGATGTGGGCTATCCATAGAAATTCTTATGAAAAATCAAGGTACTGTGCATGGTCTTTAATGCACAGACTCGCGACGGAGAATTCTGTACTGTGTGTGTGGCAGTTGAAGTCAGGGTCAAAGGAACGTAGTTCAAGACCTGGTTCACTCCGATTCCTTCTGATAAAAATTGCTTACACTAAGTGAGGTTAAGTCTTTTAAAGACACCTTACCTATTACATAGTATAAACACCCGATAATCTTATTTTAATTTTAATTTGTTGAGTTTAATAATTATTTCGAAATTTTGAATTTTGTGGGGGATTGTTGGAATAAAATTTAAAATTCCAAAATTCTCAATAATTATTTTATTATCAATTATCAATTTTATTTATTACAATTTTTTATTAATTTTAATTTACTCTCCTTTATTGTCTTTATTAGGTGTTTTAATTATTTTTTTTAACGTTGGGATTGAAACCAACATTAATATTTTTCATTTAATTATCTTTAATGTACATTAACCTCTAATTGAACGTTGGGTTGAAACCCAACGTTCACATGCCTACACCCTATATATATATATACATGTAGAGGGTGTGTGCTACAGAGGCATAGATTGAGATATAGTCATATATATAGCTTGGTTAATTGTTAAGAGAAAAGATTTGTTTCTAATTTTTTTTTTTATGTTGTTTTATTATCGGGTGTTGAAAGAAACTTCGTCAACCTCTTCCGCGGTCGTGCTCGTAGGAAGGGGAGTTCCGGTCGTACCTTGGGGTGGCATCTTCGATTAATCCGCACGAAGGACGGAAATACACCTTAGGGCAGTGCCTCGCACGCTTCCGGATCAATTTTATTTTGGTTTATTTTTATCTACATTTCTGGAATTTTCATAGCGATTAAAGGTAAGTTCTGTTATTTAAATTTAATCATAAAAATAGTTAGATAATTTAATCACAAACAAATTTAGTGCGATTATTTTCCTAACACTTCTATTGTAGTTTCAACTATGGTAGTTAAATTTAAATATATCAAATCAAATACCGAACTTAAATTTGTATAAAGTTGTAACTGCAAAGCGATAGTAGAAATATTGTAGACAAAATAAGAATTGTATTTTCAGTGTTTTTGGCTTGTGTAATTATTTTGGGTTTGTTTGTTTATTTTACCATATGTAAAGATTATTCAAGAAAAATCGCCTTTAAATTTTGAAAAATACTGCTTGTACACCTTAAATGGAATGGGATGCACATCTTATATCTCATCCATTTGAAAATAAAGTAAATTTTACTAGTCACATCAATATGACTAGTGATAAAAATTTTATCCTCAGATGGATGAGATATACATTAGACACATTTTTGTGCAGGATGGATTACTGTATTTGCCTAGCTTGTTCTTACTATCTACTAAAGATGTAATTTAATTGCAAGACACTTGGAATTGAATTCATGTTTTTGCTAAAAAAAGTTGTTGCATAACTATTTTAATCAAGTTTAAATTTCTTTCATTATGATCGTAGCACTTAGTCACATACAATTCATAGCATTATCATTTCTTGAAAAACCAATAAAGATGAGAATTAACTTGTTCAAAACTATCTATATAAACCTAACAAACGAGTAGATTGGACAATCTACAGGTAGATCATATTATGTGGATACGAGTAAAATTTATTTACAATTTTTTGAATAGTCATCAATTTTATCCATACCTGCCTGCGGCTAGGCAAGAGGGTATACAAGTTACGTCCTTTTTTTTTGTTTCTATAAAATACAAAACAATCGTTATTCTCTAAGGCCCCGTTTAGTTCGGCTATAAATTTAAGAGGTATAAATTTTTTTATACCTGGGATGGCTTGTTATTTCGGAATAATCAAGTATAAAAGTTATACTATACATAAGTAGATAAATAAGGCATAAGTAGATAAATAAAAAAAACTATTTATAATTATACTATACAGATAGAAAGAACACTACTTTATACCTTGTCAATATGCATCAATATTATATTCTGTACGACTCACTAATCATAACCCAATCATCGCACCCATTTCACGTCAAGCTAACTCATCACCAGACCCACGATGCCATCACCAACTAGAGTCGTCTGCTAGGCAACATATCTCTATCCATAAACATGACACTCAGAAGCATACTGCTCATGAGGAGCGACCTCCATGAGCCGAATAGACTATGCGAGTATGATCCTATCCTCCAATCTAGAGAACTCACCAAATCACAATGACACTACCGAAAAATTCACCATCCCTAGTGCCTTACTCTCTCAAGAGCTCTATACAGTACTAATGTAGCTAACACTATACATATAATAGATGCCACTTGATCTAGGTTATCATCACTAGGTTCTGTTCAACTCTTTATTGTCACCTAGTTTTAATACTTGTTTTACTAAGTTCCACATTAGCCTTTAATGCATTATTAGGGTTCTTACTTTCGAATGACCCAATTCTCATGCCATCCATATTTTGGATCTTTTGACTCATGTCATCCAATCCAGACTTGGAAGTATGCTAGAAATCGAGATCACATGCACAACAATAACAATACATGCATCAAATATACATATACTAATATATAGTTTAATATAGAAACTTATACATAGAAGGACATCCGTCCATTTCGAAAAGCACCATCCACCTTGAGTCGATGCCGAACATTGAAGAATACGAGGAATCTAGATTTCGACCTCGTCTCGACGCTCTCACAGGGTAACGAAGGCAAAACAACGCCTTCAACCAAGTCAGGCCCGATGATCCGGCATTCATCGATGTCGTCCCAACAGATCGAGGGCCGACATCGACGCTCATACAACGCCTCGTCGGGTGCTATCCCAATACTCGCCTGATAATTGTTGTTATAGGCGAATTCCACTAGAGGCATATATATGTACCATCCATCTCCGTTCGTAATCCAGGACGCAAGCACATAACATGTCCTCCAATGTCTGAATGACGTGCTCGGACTGCCCCTCACTCTGCGGGTGGAATGCAGTGTTGAAGTTCAACTTGGTGCCCACTGACTGTAGCAGATTCCTCCAAAATTGAGGCACAAATCGGGCGTCCCGATCTGAGACAATTGACATCGGCACTCCATGAAGCCAGACAATCTCATCGATGTAGAGCTGCGCAAGTCGATCTCTGGACCACGTCGTGTGTATCAGCAGAAAGTGGGCCGACTTGGTCAGTCGGTCAACTACGACCCATATGGCATTATGGCCTCGCTGGGATTGAGGCAGTCCGGTAAAAAAAGTCCATCGTGATCTGCTCGCACTTCCACAGTGGCACTAGAAGTGGTTACAGCTTTCCTACCGGTCGCTGATGCTCAGCTTTCACCTGTTGGCACATCAGGCACTGAGCTACATGCTTCGCCACATCGGCTTTCATTCTAGGCCTCCAAAACTGTTGCTTCAGATACTTACACATTTTGGTTCTGTCGGGATACACTGTGTAGGGGAATCTGTGCGGCTCAATAAGGATCTCGTTCCTCAGGTCATCATTCTTCGAAATGCACTATTAAATACACTGTATAGGGGAATCTATTAAAGGTCCCGGAATCAGATAGAGCCGTCAGTATGTATTTGGTAGTCATCGGTCTATTCCAGTGTGATATTCTTTCGGATCCTCTAAAAATAGGGATCCGACTGCTGTCCCTTCTTTATGCCATCCAACAAGATAGGTTGTGTACCACCATCGCCATACATAGTGCAACCTTTAAAAATCCCCTAAAATTTATAATAAATTTTCTATTTTGCGTTACATTTATATAATATATATTAATATGCTAATCTCATGTAAGGTTGTCACGTATTAGTAGACGCAGGACTTTTGTGGTATCACAAATTCTCTTTATTTAAGCAGAGACAACCGTCAAACTCAATCGCACGCAAAATCCAGAATCACTTGGCAACATAACATTTACTCACACTTTCGCTGGCAATCTAGTTTCAATACTAAAAATAATAATCTGCAGAGAGAATTTAACAATATTATGCCACGCTATACGTAACCGGTAAGGGTCTATTTGGTTTCTTAAAAATTGCGAACAAAACATTACAATAAAAAATTCTCCACAGAAAACTTTTTTTTTTAGTTTTCACCCGTTTAGTTCAAAAAAAAAAAAAAAAAAAAAAAAAATAGCTTTTTTGTAGAGCTTTTTTCTTCAGACATTATAAAAAACTAATAATTTTGTTTTCCTAAAAAAAAAAAATCTGAAAAACAAAAATACTGTTCTTCCATGAAATCTGAAAAAAAAAAAAAAAAAAAAAAAAAATGCTTTCCAAAAACATCAGTTTTTCTTGAAAACAAATGGTGAAAAACTGGAAATGAGTTACCACAAAAAAAAAATATACCACCAATTTTTTGGAAAAAAAAACATTTTTTAAGGAACCAAACAACCCCTAAGCGAGGCAATCAAAATGCTAGTTAAATTTCAAAAAAAAAAAATACAAAGTTTTGACAAGAATATCAATGGAACTTCTGATAAAAAGCCCTGGAGTCATCTAAACGAAAAGATTATTGCTGTGCAGGTAAGTGATTAAAACCAAGCATGGCCAAAACCAAGAATCTCACAAATATATTATAATAATTATATTAGTCTTTTACAACAAAATAAGTCAAAAATTTTCCCTCGAGTAGCAAGATAACCGAAGATAATCAATCAAACTACTAAAAAAAGAGAGAGAGAGAGAGAGAGAGAGAGAGAGAGAGAGAGAGAGCAAGGAGGAAAAATAGGAAAAGAAATCCACGGCGCGAGTTGCTGTTCCTTCCAGGTGCTGTTGTATAAATATCATTGGGACCATATGATGCGCCGCCCCGTAAAAGCTTATGGTTGTACCATTACAGGAGACGATGAAAAGCGACCGAATACGTCTATCTCATGATAGAAAACGCTGTTCCGGCCATTTGGGATAAGCACGCTTGTACAAGCTCATACACACGGTATCATGCTGCTGGATAGCGCTGTTGAAGACGCACTTCATTGCCCCTAACAAGCCAAAAAAAAAAAAAAAGGAATTAAAAAAAAAAAAAGATTTTTCCTAAGTATACGTAACACCCCAAAATATATGTCATGGGCCTCATAGTTTGTGTGACACCCAATAGTTTCACATCGGATGAAAATATAGATGTATTTGAGTATATATAAGACTTGGACACTAGTAATAATAACCGGGCTTAAACATTTTGGGTTGTGGTGTGGGCCCAACGAGTTATTATTGCTAGTGGGCCGGGTCGTTACAGTTTGAGGACCAAAAATGTAATTTACCCTTTCTTTTTCATGAAAAGTTGCTGATATAAGATTACGAAACTAAGCTCATTTAAAGGGAACCAAATTAAACCAAGAGGCAAAAGAGGTAAGCATAGATACCACATTTATCACGCATGCAATCTCATTAAATAACAGAGACAAAAAAGGCACAGCATACCATGAGTTCCGACAGGTTCCTTTATTCTTCCATGTCGGCCGTGCTTTGTCCACACATCTACCGGCTGCAAACATGACCATATATTAGAATATTTCAATCTGAGGTATCACTTAATTGTACAAAGTATAATCAGCGTGAAATACGGTATTCAACTTGCCTTGAACCATCTAACATCTTCTGGATGATGGAACATATATCGCACGATTGCTTTTGATTTTGACACTCTTTGCGGATAACTGCAGTGCAAGTAGCATTTCAATTCCAAGAAAGTCAGACTAAGAAAATATTCAGATGCATGACTTAAAAGTGATATTTTTTACTCTATTGAGAGGGGAAGGAGACGTCAATATCAGTTCGGAAAATCTTAAGAGGATCCGTGATCATAATAGTTACATGTTACTTAATTGGAAAATTAATTCTTTTCGAAATTGAGCAGAATCACAAACTAAGTTGTAAACAAGGATTTAAGTATCTATCGGCACGGGCCGTATCCACCGTGCCAACAAGATATCGGCACGATACAGCCCCCGTGCCGATGGCACAATTCAAAATCCTTTTTTCTTAAATTTACTAGATAATTTTTTCAATAAAGTTCAAAATATTTGATAAAGATACATAATAAGCAATTAAAAAATTTTGTTGCTAAAGAAAATAAATATTTTATGCCATTATGTGTCGGCACGCATGTATTTTTTGTGACCGGCACTAATCGGTACGGCTCGGCACGCACCATTCCGTACCGTGCCGACAAGTTTTCGGCACGACCCCGTGCCACGGCACTTAAATCCTTGATTGTAAACTTCATCCTTGATTGTAAACTTCCATAATAGTCAAAGGCAATGTTCAGAAATTGTTCGATGACAAAGCTCGGAAGGGAGGCTGGCTTTAACTATAGATCTGGCAACCCAAAGGAGCTGAAACAGGAAAGCTTTTTGACATTGTTAATGTGTGAAGCTAGGTTACATAACAAAAAAAAAAAATGAAGAACTCGTTTGCCTATATACTTGATCAACCCCTTGATTCTACGTATGAAACCCATATATTAAATTAGTACTTCAAGCAGTAACTCAAAAAGTAAATGATACAAAAGTGCAATCCATAGCCTACATAAATTTATATCAGAACAGAAGGTTCAGTTTTCCAATGCAATGAAACATATGGCATTGTGAAAGAATACCAAAAACTGAAGCGACAGAAATCTTACCCAGTCAAAATGATTTTCTTGAGAATAATCCTGTCTGGGTCCACACTTTTCAAGGAACCAACAGCAGCAACGGCTGGTGGCGCTCCTTCCATATTCTTCAAGACAATCAGAGGAAGGGGAGGATAGCTAATTGGGCCATAAATAGAAGCTACTGAAAAGCGTCCCGCATGTAGAAATCTCTCCATCTTATGCTTATCGCAGTTTATGTTATCAGAGGAAAATAATGGCCTGCCATAAGAAAAGTAAAAGCAGATTCTTCAGCTGGGGACTGGAAAACAAGAACAAAAACTAGTCGATAGATCATGCAGCTAGCCTAGAAACCTAGGAGTAACACGAAATAAAATATGCATATTACCTTGCCATAAACTGGCGGAAACCAACATGAAAAGTGAACACTTCTTTCGATTTGATGGGACCATCATACGAGTCATTCTTCTTTACGCTGAAAAAAAATACAAATTAGTAGTTTGGATGAGAACGGATCGTCTGGTGTTACTCTACTGAAAGAAATATCTTCTAGTACACCGCAAGACAAACTAAATGCAAAGTTAACTGGTAGTCAACTGTATCACACAAACAAAATATGACATAGTAACATTGAGAACAGTGAAAAATTTCAGTGCTCCTATTTTTGAGAGCCAGGAAATAACTTGACCTAAACAGCATTTCCATTATTAAATATTTGGTTAGGTCCTCGGGATTTCATGTTGTACAGTAATCAAAAATCACATGGGATTCAATGTCTAACATCTTGAGATGTCCGCTATAGACCACATGAAAGTATTTGAAGACATCGGAAGACATAGGTTACTGATGTTATTTAGTAAGGCCTAGTCGGGGTATGTGTTCTCCAACTGCAACAGTTTTTCTGCTCTTAAACCTCACAAGCGACGCTATCACAAGCTCTATCTTAATTAATAATTAGTAATAATCATAATAGAGCATTTCTCTATTATGTCGCACACTTTCTTAACTTGTATCTTTCTCATGGATATCTAAATAAGTAAATGCCCGATTGTTGTCTATCTACAAAGCATGAAACCAAATTGATCCGCAGATATCTTTCATGCTTACTTTTCAATATTAAGTTACCAAATCCAAAAACAGAAAGGCAACTAAAAAAAAAAAAAAAAAAAAAAAAAAAAAAAAAAATCCTACATAAAAAGCAAAATAAACTATCAACTAGTGTGTCAAAAATATCAATTAATTACAAATCAATTTTTTACCCATTAAATAATGATAATAGCAAAATAAATTGTTTCACAAGATTATCTAATAGAAGAACTGGATAAGGGAATACCTGAAATGAAGAACAGACATCTTTGACTCGTGTGGAAGAAGACCACAAGCTACCACTGGTAATCTTTTCGATAGATGACATACTTTGGAAGCAGCTTCAATAGGCACATGCTTTACATGGACCCTTACAAACAATCCAACTTGCACACAATCATTCGTAGTTCCTCGATCCAACTCTTGAACTTTAACAAAGGCATGCTTTTGTGTTCGTGAAAAATTATCAAAAGAAAAAATTCTTGCATATTCGGGTGGCAAAGATTCCTATAAATTGATAAAAAAATAATAATAAGGTAACTTTACATGAAGAAATTATAATAATGTCCCATGCAATTAAAGTTGTGTTAATTCCAAATATACTCACTTTAGGATCCCATGAGGACGTTCTAAAGGACTTCAACCCTCTATACTTTGCAAAACGTTTTCTAGCTGGAGTATCTATTGGGGTATCTACTTCATCCGGAAATTCTGCAAACACAAAAGAGGTGGTTAAATAACAAACCATCACTTAAATTCTAGTCTCTGGATACAAGCAAAGCAACAATACCAATACCACTATACATTTAAAACTAACGAGCAATGACTTTACCCACAACAAAGGCAACTAATATTCCATCCTCATAACAAATGCATGAACAAGAATACTACAGTAATTGTTTTTAATGTTTATCGTGCAGTAAACTAAGGAAAAACCTTGGTAATCAAAATAAGAAGAATAGTAAAACAAATTTTACAGCAAGATACGCAAACATAAAGTTGCTTAAACATGAAGTTATTGTACTATGATTTGTTGATTACAAATCAGTAGACGAAACAAAATAGGGATTAAACAGCCTTAGAGATCTGCGGTGTGTACTACCATCCAAGTGAAGAGTCGTATTTATGATCTTGAGAGATTTTTATTGTTTATTTGTATCTTCTAGAATGAGTTTTTAAAGTTTTTTACGTTGAATGATTGAACTGTGAGCTCTGTTCAAATATAGTCATGTCATAACTCAAATCCTATGTATAAATTTGGATCACAGAAACCAAGAAATATCAGGAACTGCATGTTAGTCAAACAAAGTAGCAAAGACACTTTTAAAATAGTTTCCCTTAATACTGCGCACCGCACTAGTTTTTACTATTAAAAAGAAAAGTTTTAAAAAAAAAACACTTCCATAAGATCAAATGCAAACCTTGATCTTCAGCATTTGCATCCTTGATCTTTCTTATCTCAGCCTCGATCTGCTCCTTGTTCAAATTCTCGTCATCCTGCAAAGTATCCATCTTTTAAGATTTTGTAACAACATAATAACAATGACAAAAGATTATTCCAAACAAAAAAGAAAGAGAAACCAATAAGATGGACAGAGACATACTACATTAGACATTTAAATTGTTTGAAAAGATATCAAAACAAAATTCCCAATTCTTGCAACTCAGCAAACAGGAAGTAACAATTCCATTTCAGCAAATAATGATTTGAAAGCCAACAACTGTACACAGAACTACGATAACCCCAAATTAGCCACGAAAACTTGCTTGAGTACACTTCATGTAAGTGAATCTCAATATCAAAAAAAATAATTCAGCCATCTGTGCCTCAATAACATAGAAGTCCTCAAAAAAGAGACAAAGCTGATCCAAATTGTTTATACTAATCAAACGTATAAAACAAGAACAAAATAACAAAGATAGGACAATTAACATTACTTATACAAGAAATTAGAAATTAATAAACAAATGAAACTCACAGCCATCTCAGTATCAGCCTCTGTTTCCTCTTCGAAGTTCTCCAAGAGTTGAGGAATTTCATCAGTATCTGAATAGTCAGCTCCTTCCTCCACCAATCGGTCCTTGTGCTCATCTAATACCATACCATTACCTTCCTCCTCACTGTTAGCAGAATCCTCATTGTCTGAATCATCAAGAATCCAGGCAGCCTGAAAAACAAGGAAGAAGTAATTTAGTCTTTCATTGCAGGTTCATGCGGGTAGATAGTCCTGGTAGATACATAACCAAAATATAGTAAAATATAACTGTAGAAGAAACCTGGTAATCTGAAGTTCCTTTAGGCAGTTTTTTCCTTATCAGCTTTCTCTGTTTGTTACTTGCTTCAGCTTCAGCCATCTCTGACTCTGTTGGCCATGTCTAATTGAATAAACAGCATATTAATCATAGAAATGCAAAGAGAACCGAATTAAAAAATGAATCAACTAAAATTACAAGATCCTAGATGCTTAATTTTGGTAGCATCAAGCTTTAATTGCCGAATAATATAACAAAGACTTAGGGAACGTAAAAGGTGCGCATGAATATTAGACAGAATAAACCGCTATGAAGACCCCCCTACTCATCTAAAGTGAAAGCAAAAAAGGCATATTGGGACCATGTTTTGAATGAGCTTAATTTAAAAGCAAACCGTCAATGGTGCTCGAACAGGATTAGGTTTGGGTCAGTTTAGGGGCAAACTGTCTAGGCTAAGCCGAGCATGTAAATTAGATTTAGATGTTGGGCCGACCCTTGGCCTGAAATTCGAAAAAAAAAAACATAAAGGCTGATCACAACCCACGCCAGGATATTGTATATGATCAAGCCCAATTCTGGAGGTGGAGCTCTGTAA
This sequence comes from Tillandsia fasciculata, assembly GCA_029168755.2. Taxonomy (NCBI): domain Eukaryota; kingdom Viridiplantae; phylum Streptophyta; class Magnoliopsida; order Poales; family Bromeliaceae; genus Tillandsia; species Tillandsia fasciculata. The sequence goes on along the minus strand of CM054951.1, from coordinate 2,962,134 downwards.
ATAGACATGAGATCCTTCTCCAATCTTCAATTAAGCCAGAGAATCAACCAGAATCAAATTTCTGGAGTGAAATAGCAAGTCTAAATTTAAGCAGCAACATTAGAACTAACTCAGAAACAAGAAAATTCAAGAGTCTGCACAATGCAGCCTATGTGCATAGGATTTATGCATTAACATCTTTCTGCTTTATTATGCGGTAGAAAAACTAATATTTACATGAAAACAGTTATCAACCAAAGATGTTTGTTTAATTTAAACAAAGGGGCAGAAGCAACCAACCTGTTCCCCAGCAAGGGGGTCTGGAATATTTTCAATTATCAAAGGCTCGTGGGCCATCGGATCTGGAGTTGACGTCCCAATAATCTGCAGGAATTCCCAAGAAACAATTATACCAAGAGTAATTGCTGCTAAAAATGCACAAACAGAGATCATAAGAGTATAAAAAGATGAAAAAAAACAAAAACAGCTAATACATAGATGAACATGAAAACTACAATTCTGTACCCATATTTACGGAAATAAGATGTATAACTGAAAACTTGAACACTCTTAGATGAAGATTCCTGAGGATTTCTCAAAAAGTTTATTCCCTTACAAAATTCACCATAGAGTCAAGCATGTTCCATCGACTAATCTACTCTGTGAATTCAAATGAACTAACTAGCCTCGGAAGAATGAAATGAACTAATAACTTGATGATCCAAGCTATATCCACGTAACCCTACCCTGATGAAAGCCAACCTGACAAACCCAAGTCTGCATAGTAAAACAAAGAGTATATTTTTCAACCATGATCACCAAAAGAAGGGAATAGATCCATCGGAACAGCAGTAAGCGTTAGTCCTAAAAAGCAAATAAAATTATCATTCGTGAACTAAGATGACCAAAGTTACTTGTTTTTTTTTCAACTATAAATGTGTCCGCAAAATTTGATGCCATCAACATAATTATGTACCATATTAAGCACAAAAAGAAATCCAAAGCCTGTCATTGCAATAATGTGAACAAGAAAGTTATGCTGAGTCAAATTCCAAGAAGCCAAATACAGTAGCTTCTTGTAACTCAAGCTATTCACATGCAAATTTGGTTTTGTTAGCAACAAGAAGCTAAAAATTCTCATGCATTGAGCAGTACAATATGGCAGTAGAACAATTTTAGTTAACTAATAATTAAAGAAATTCAAATAATACTCTCTATCATCAATTGGAACTCCTAAATTAGAGGGACCCAAAATTACCAATCCATGCAGAAGAATCTAAATGTCTGCTCTTGCAATAACTCTTACTTGTTTAACGTTATCTAGGTTTTCTGAAAAAGTTATACACAATTTTTCACAATTTCCCCTCAACTAGAGGTGAGATGACACTAAATATAAATAGATGATAGGTAAAAATTCATAAAAGGCTAATATCTTCTTAGTGAGAATTTCGAAGGACATTAAGTAATCAGTTATACAGGACAAAATCATAACTCTCAACATCCAGCATGACCAAGCTTCACTTCAACATCACTGCATACATCAAAACTGATAGCTAATCAAGCCCCTTGTCGTAAATAAATATCCACACTTGAGAGTTGTGAAAAAGAAAATTGAACATGGAGAACATTTGAATAAGAGACAGCTAAGGGTGAGAAAACAAAAAGAAAGGTGGTCTATGGATTTTAAGACCAAAAAGAGCAGAAATGAAAATTAGACTTCTTTAACAACTAAAGTTATAACAAACCTGTATCTCACTGTCTTCTGAATCCATTGAAGCACTATCTTTCCTTACATTTAAAGGGGATGGATCCTTGAGGATATCAATCTTGCTTAGCTGAAAATCCCCAAGGCCTGAAACATGGACCTAGATGGAAGTCGAATATCAAAACAGAGATTGACTGATGAAGTCGAACATTATATTTTAGACTAAATTGACTTACCAGCTGATTCGCTGAGAGACTGTGAGCACGTACATAACCGGACAGAAGCAACGTGCACATTCCAGGATTACCATCACTAGGCTCCATACAGACCTGATAAGAACAGCTTTAGTTATAAACAAAACTACAAAAGTTCAAAGTACATCCTATCATTAACTATGTTCGAACTTCAAATTCTGTCTCAATAAGCTAGGAGTATATGATATAATTTTTGTCTAGAATTTCTACACAACTGATTGAGAGCAAAGAAAAGCAAACCAAGTCTGACACAACCAATAAAAGTAGCAGACGATGAAATTAATTCAGGATACAATACAGTCAGACTGTTTATCCAGTACTACGTAAATATCGCTCTAGCATATTGTTTGGAAAACCATAGCTCAATATTTCAATGTAATCAATGTCCTGTATTTTCTAAGGCTAATTATAATAGGTTTCTATCACCTTAATCACCTTTTTCTACCCTCAAAATGCACCTCAATATAAACTAACAGTTTATAACTCATGCATTAAAACTATTTGTTGGCTAGGCTTAATTAATATTCTCATGTATTTATTGACTATTCATATCAGAGAAGGTTCCTTTTGTTAAGTGGAAAGGAATTAAACTACTGCCAAATACTACTACTACTTGTATTGCATTCTTATGCAGTTTTAACGGTTTTAGGAGGATAACACATAAAGATATGCCATGCCAGTAAAGGTGATATGAAAAGGGCTCAGTTTTGAACCAAAATATAAGTAGAAAACTCATCTTTGCTTATAAGGATAATTAAGACTCTCTACCACATAGGTCTGGTTAAGCATCTTCTTACAAACTACAAAAATACACATGAAATGGAAATGAAGTTTCAAAAACGTCTACTCAAGATTATTTAAATTTTTTTGGCCATAACTAAATTATAAATCTGGAATAAAAAGGCAAATTTTGAGGTGCAAAACCAGTTAACTATATCATTTTGCTAGTTTTTTACCCCAAAAGAAGGAATTACGACCCAGTCTCACATGGCAAATGGCCTGACCCAACCCACAAACAGGCCAAGCCTTCAGGCCAGTGTAGCTACTCATGACACAAGATGCTAAGATTGACAGATTAGAAGCAGCGTTAACACACTAGGGACACGTTTTGATAGGCAGAAGCATTAACGGGTGAAGTCAAATATGGTTCTAGTGGGTGATGCTAAGATTGACAGATTAGAAGCAGCGTTAATACACCAGGGACACGTTTTGATAGGCAGAAGCATTAACGGGTGAAGTCAAATATGGTTCTAGTGGGTGGTTTAATGAGTGTGTACCAATTCCAAGACCTACTAATCAGGGTACACTTTCTCTTTCCAATATTTCACCTCTTGCTATCAAGTTAAAGATTATTGAGATGGTATCATCAAGACCAAATAAGTCAAAGCAGGCCTAAAAATTCAGAATCAAGTATGCAGGACAGGAACATAAGGTCAAGCTTAAACTCCAAAGCATCACTATTAACACAACTGGTCTAAGCCCATGCCTGACTGTTGGAACAGTGTAGAGAGATTTCTATAAGCATGTTGAAATAATCCAAATTGGTTAAATTACTAAACAAATTCTACTCCATTAAATATTCAAAAATGTAAATCACGTAATCAAGGCGAGGATAATCACGTAGTCAAGGCGAGGTTTAATTGTTATGGAACTGGCATCAAAATCACCTTACCAGATAGAAAAACAATTCATCTAATTAATGTTTCATCTAATCGTCCACCATTCAATTTATATTGCAAGAAAGCTACCAACCAGCTCCATCCATAAAATTTACAACTAAAGTTACTAGCTATAAATCAGTGACACTATATATTAGTCAGTAAGATTAAAAGTTAACTAGAATGGGCAAAATTGATGGATTAGCACTCACCTCTTGAGACATAACATAAGGTCTCTGGCTTCTCCAATGAGGAGATGAGAGGTGTTGCTCCTTGAAAAGCCACATGAACTGCAAAAGGAAAAAGTTCCAACAGTTTGCATTTGAAAGAATAATGTAAGTGAAAATTAAAATAATAAATGGAAAGGTCAGATCCTTTTTTTTAATCAACTTCCAGAAAGGAAGCAAGTAATAATCACCTTATGCAAGTCTTCCTTTGTATCTGCTGCATAAAATCTACAATCCTCCGGCAACTCAGAAGAAAGACAAGAAATGCTCATCTTCTTGAGTTCCTGTTTACTTTTGATGTCTGGTGGAAGATCCTATTAGATGTCAAAGGAACAAAACATTGGTCTCCAAGACATCAATAATGAAATGTTCTGGTTGAGAATTATGCTGTTACTGAATATTTACCCGAATCAGAACTGCTGTACTGGGCAAGCCAATGGATCTAAAGACGGAAAGACATTGTTTTCCAAAATCATCAATCAGGCTGCTGGAAGCCTTATCACACAATGAGTTTGCAGATACCACAAAAGCAATCATATCGGCAACCTATGAAGAAAGAATGAGAATATCAAATGAGTAGTAAAAACATAGTTCTAAATTTGATGCAGCTGATGCCTAATTAAATTTATTTGGAAAAGGAAAAAAAAACCTTTGCCAGTTCCATGCATGACAGCAGATCCCCATATGGACCTTCCAACACCTTCAAAAATGATAACAAGTATAAAGGATCAAGAAATGTACTAAATTTTTTGCACTAGCTGAATAGCACTACATGAACTGTGTTCAGTAATAACCCAAATGGGAAAAGAAAAAACACTTTTTTTAAAAAAAGTGTAAACCATTCTTTAAGGACCTCATAGTTTCGTAAGTTATCACCATAAAGCTTGTTATAGCCAATAAAGCTTGGTAGCTAAAACACTAACAGGTCCCAAAAAAGAAAAAAAAAAAAAAAAAAAAAAAAAAAAACTCATTCTTTTTTTTTTAACCTACAAGAAGAGAAAAGTCTACCAAACAATCAGATTTTAATGCCTTAATGTCAACATGACATTAGATATCCTGAAATTGATGGCAGGATCTTGATCAAACCTAATTCAGGCAATAAAAACGAACTTGCTCTAAAGGCTAAAGGAAAAATTAGCCGGTAGTCGGCCTTATTTGTTCTAAGTTGATGAAACTTGAGAACAAAATTTTTGAAAAGCCATATACACACAGGAAAAACATGACAATTTCACCGATGAGTGTATTTTATTAGTAATAACCAATAAGGTAATCCAAAACCCCACATGAAGATTAATCTTAAATTTAACTGACCTTGCAGCACTATTAAGATAAGACCTTTAAGCAGTAAAAAAAAAGAACATCTGATTTGAGAAACAACTAATTAATGAACTATGCGAGTGAAAGGTTGCAAAAAAGTAAAATGGTCTGCATGATTATTATTTTGTATGAACCAAAGTCAGCCATCTTTCTAAAAGAAAGTATCTCAAATATAGTGATTTAAACAATTAATCATCTAAAAAATTATACTGATATTATATATTATATATACGACAAGCCAATGATAGCAAAATGCACTCATAATCAGTAGATTATTAATAGTAATTCTAAACTAAATATCAATACAGAGTGAAATACCATGCTTGCGATGCATAATAGATATAATATGCAGAAATTAAGCTAACCGTCATTCTAAGTTTGTACAAGGAAGATGCAATTGTGGTTCCATTAGGCTCCCTATCATCCCCCAATGACAATGCCAGAAGATCTTTTGCAACCAAATTTGTGTTTGCATCCAAAGAGAGGCCAAAAAGAACCTGTATTTCAAACCACGAAATATAAGAAGCGCAGCATGATGAAAAGAGTTGTAGTAGCAAGTCCTCAGAGGCAATTAACAGAAATGCTCATCAAAAGGACAATTTTCAGCAACCAAAAGTTAGCCAGTCAACACAACACTCTAAACTTTCAATATGAAGTTGCTTTTCAAGTTTTTTCATATTGTGTGCTTCTTTGCATCCAGCATTGAAATTCTTTGTAAACAGGACTTAATAAGTCAGTATCTCCAACCGCACGATGTTTTCTGATAAATATAGTTACAAGAGACAAATTCTTACACACATGTTCAAAACATATCCTACTCATTAAACATGCAAGAAATCTCAGATATATAAAGATAAAAAGTGCCACAATATCAGAAATGGCTACAGTTAAAAATACCCTCAACAAGAATTGTCGTGCCACTAGCACGGGGCATGCCACTGTACCAGCAGCACGCCTCGACACACACTCTATTTTATATGTCAGCACAGTGAGCAAGAGCATCATAAGTTTATCGACATGTGCCCGCCATGCCGGACCATGCCGACTGACACAACAATCCTTGACCCTCAACAAACAGCTTGATCTGCTTATAAATTTATTAGGTCAAGCAATGACACCATGTTCAGGCTTTCTATCTAGAAATTACAATCATGATGATGCACTCAATCAAACAATATGGAAGGGAACGAAAGAATAAATAGATATAAGAAATCTTGGTACAGTAGAAAAAAAAATTTCTTCCACGAACAGCATTCTTTCATCTAAGCAAAAAAGCAGTAACAAGAAAAGGCCAAGTTGAAGGAAAACGAACAACAACACGCGGAGGATTCGCTAATCCACTTGAGGCCCTTTTCTCATTCAACAGCGCAGCTCGTTTCTGATCTCTGACCTGCAAAATTGCATCATCTTCCATTATGAATATGCCATGAAAAGCATCAAAACTCTATAGAGAATAAGAAGTTCCCCACAATACACGTTTCATTATCAACAGTATGTATACAAGAAGTAATCTACCAGCTAGTTTGCCGAAAATTATCTGAACACTCCTTAATTTCCGTCCATCGTACAAAATCCACAATGTAGAAACTTCGCCCTTTTCATTATTTTGTTTTTACAAAAAAATATCATGCTATCACAGTCGGATGATGGGGCGCTTGCAGTCTATAAATCTACCAAGTTTGTTTGACAACAAAATAAATAAATAATTATTTGGCCTCGTTTGGTATTGTCGCCATTTTTCTTCTTCTTCTTTTTTAAAAGTAAAATTTCTGCATGAGACAGTGTATAAAAAGATGATGAATTTGCTTGCAATCCTTACATCTAAAGTAAACAAAAATACGCAGCAGCAAACTAAACTAAAAAATGCTCCAGCAGGCAATTACTGTCAGTTTTCCGGTCCTACAGAACACTCTGGTCCACTCATTGTCATTGAGTTCATTCACCGTTGTCCCTTTTTTTTTTTTTTTTTTTTGTTTCCGAAGCCTAGTTCAACTCCTCTTTGAATGATGCGGTAGCATATACTACCTTCTCTCTCTCTCTCTCTCTCTCTCTCTCTCTCTCTCTCTCTCTCTCTCTCTCTCTCAAAAAAAAAAAAAAAAAAAAAAAAAAAAAAAAAAAAAAGAAGCAAACTAAACTAAACTGTAACGCATGTCATCTGTTCCTAGATTTATTTTACATTTTTGTAAGACTTACCGCCTTGTTGCGCTGGATGCGGGCGGCGCGGGCGCCCTTAACGGCGGGGCGGTGGGCGTCCGGCTTGGAGATGCGGCTCTTCTCTGAAGCGCAGCCAAATCCAATCCACGAAGCGAATTAGGGTTTTTGTAGAAGGTAAGAAGAAGAAGAAGAAGAAGAAGGAGGAGGAGGAGAAGAAGAAGAAGAAATCGAGTACCTGAGACGGAGGTCTTGTGGGCGTGGCGAGATGCCTTGGAGGCGAAGCGGGTCTTGTGGGGCTTGTTCACCTGCGTGCGAGAGCCCCCCATCGCCGGCGCCGGAGAAGAAGAAGAAGAGAGAGAAAGAGGAAACGGCAGGGACGGAGGCGGCAGGTTTTCGACGTATGAGGGTTTTATTGCGAAGACCCGCGCTTCGCTGCGGTAAAATCAGTATTAAAATTAAGGGATAATTGCATACTGCTCCATGTAACATATCGAATAGCAGATTTATTTCTATACAGTTTAATTTTTCATATTTATTCATTCAAAAACCTAATTTTATTTATATATATTCCTCTGATTTATTATCGTTAGTTTACTGTTTATTTTTTAACAGATTATATATGAAATGACAGTTTTGTCTTTTCAAAAATATCTCTCTAAAAAATAATACAGAAATATCTGAAAAAATAAAAAAATAAATTTACATCACTAACTAATCAAGATTAAGTATTTAACCTATGGTTAACTAAATTTTTCTAACAGAGATAGACAGTAGAAATATATATGAATAACGTTGGACTTTTGAAGGGATAAATATGAAAAGTTAAACTTTGTAGGAATATATTTGCTATTCGATAAGTTTACATGGAGCCGTATGCAATTAATCCTAAAATTAATATATGCTAATATTTGTATAAAATAAAATTTAAAATAATTATATTCAAATAATAATACGTAGTATTAAAATTAATAATTATAAATAAATATAATTTAATAGCAGCATTAATTATAATAATTGATTTTTTATTTTTTTTTATTTGTTGGTGTAATTTTATTAAAAAAAAAAATTCAATTTTTTTTGTCTCTACGTTTGATAATGAAATTTTGTCAATACTACAAATTAATTAAAATAATTAAATATATTTAAAATATAATATCAATAGTGGAATAATTTTTTTATTAGATATTACATTAGTTAATTTTTTTCATATCTTAAATTTTAAAAAATTTACCAGCAATTTATACAAGGCTGACAATAAGAATATATATAAAAATTAGGAGTAAATAAATAAATAAATTTTTACATAATATTGAGAATATTTTATGAGAAAAATTTATAGGATATTCAGAAAATTTTATGAAATTTTATTAAGAAAAAGAGATAAGAGGATATTGAGAAAATTTTATGAAATTTTATAAAATTTTATTAAAAAAAAATCTATAAAATTTTATTAAGAAAGAATAATAAAAAATATTTATTATAAAATAAATATAAAATATTTTTCTAAGAAAGATTTTAAAATTTTCTAAGTGAGATTCTATAAAATATTTTTACAAGATATGGAGAAAAAAAAATAAGAGGATATTGAGAAAATTTTATAGAATATTAAGAATACTTTATGATATTTTATAAAATTTAAAATTCTATTAAAAAAATTCTATAAAATTTTATTAAGAAAAAATAATAAAAAATATTTTATTATAAAATAAATATAAAATATATGTCTACGAAAGATTTTAAATTTTTCTAAGTGAGATTCTATAAAATATTTTACAAGATATTGAGAAGATTTTATGATATTTTATAAAATTTTATTTAAAAAAAAAAAAGATATTGAGAAAATTTTATAAAATTTTATTAAGAAAAAAAAAATTGTACAATTTTATTGAAAAAGAGTAATAAAAATATTTTATTATAAATTATTATACAAAATAAAATAAATATAAGATATTTGACTAAGAGAGATTTAATAAGATTTTAAATTTTTGTTAAGAAAGATTCTCTAAAATATTTGTCTAAAATTTTCTAAAAAGTTAAATCTTAGATTTTTATATTTACAAAATAAAAAAAAATACATCTTTTTTTTGTGATATATATATATATATATATATATATATATATATATATATATATATATATATATATATATATATATATATATATCTCGAAATGTTATAAAATTTCTGAACCATATGAAAGAAAATATTTTTAATAGATCTTATAAAATGAAAAGCAAAAAATAATTATTGAATCTGTGTATTTTATGCAAAATTGTTGGTTTTATAAAATTAAAATATTTATACAAAACTGTAAAAAAAAAAAACAAAAAAACAAAAAAACAAAAAACAAAAAACAACAATAACAACAAAAATATTTTATACAAAAATTGTAAAATCTCTATGTAATTTGTATAAATTGCAAAAATATATTGCAAAAAATTGTAAAAAAATTGTGAATGCTATACAATATTTTGAAACATTTTATGCAAAAGAGAAAAATATATATTTTATGCAAAAATTGTAAAAAAATTATAAAAAAAATTGCAGATCCTAAAAAATATTTTGTATATATTTTATGAAAAAATTATAGATTTTATTAGTCGTTATGAGGGTCAAAAAATATTGCAAAATAAATGTATAAAAAATTTATAATTAAACTCTTAAAATATATTTTGTAAACTTTTTTTTCTTCATACATATTTCAAAAATAAACATAACATCTTTTTTTTTTTTTTTAGAACCAAGCATATTGTATCGCAAACAACTATACAACATGCTCTATTGCAAGCAACCATTGACTACAGTATGACATAAGACTAAAACTATAGAATAAAATTTATAAGATAATTAAACTACTACACAAAATTTAGTGGTCAAAACTATAAAGCAAAATTTGTAATGTAATTCGAGTTACATTATTATTATTTTAACTTATACCAAAGTAACAGAGATATCCATCAAGCTATTTCCCAAATGAGTTTTTTTTTTAATAGTAAATATTATATTTTTTATATTTTTGATTTAGCTAGTAGAAAATTTTATTTTCGAATTTAATTCATTGTTTATCACATTACTACTAGGTGGCATTGAGGTTGTTCGAAATAAAAAGAACATAGCAAATCATTATTTTACTGTTTTGTTAATATTTTTATTATTATTTACTTTTTATTAATATTTTTATTTTATAATAAAATTAATAAATTATTTACTATTTTTAGCATTTCTCTATTTATAGAAATTACAAAATTTAAAATTTAAAGTTAAAACTTAAAATTTTAAATTTTAAATTTTAAAACTCAACATTTTAAAATCTAAAAAACTTAAATTTAAATTTAAATTTTAAATTTTAAATTTTGATATTTAAAATTTAAAATATAATATATAAGTTTAAAATTTTGAAATTTAAAATTTATAAATTAAAATTTGAAATTTAAAATTCAAATTTATTTGGTGAGGAAGTTGTCCTCCTCAATGGCGAAGTTTCCGCCTCCGACGACGGCGATGGAGCAGTTGCGAAAGATCGGGACGGCGTCGTCGCACACGGCGCAGGCGGAGATGTCGCGGTTCCAATAGCGGTCAGAGTCGGGGAAGCGAAGACTGCGGGCAACGACAGCGCCGACCTCGACGGCGGTAGAGCCCGAGAGGACGTGGAAGGGGCAGGAGGCGAAGTCGACGTAGGTGACGGTCTCGGTGAGGATACAAAATTTTTAATTTTATAATTTCAAAATTTAAAATATAAATTTAGATTTTATTTTTAAACTTTTTAGTTTTAAATTTTAAATTTTAATTTTTAAAAAGTGGCATGCAGGAGGATGAAAGATAACATAGAGGGAAGGGGTGGAAAGTGACACGACGAATAGAGTGTCTTTTTAAAAAGGTATAGCCCGATTTTTTTTTTTTTTTTTTTTACTCCAAAATTAAATAATTTTTTAGTTAATTGGTTATTTCAAATAGGCCAACTAAAAAAATAATCAATTTTATAAAATAGAGTAATTTGACATATTACTCTATATCAAGGGTTTGCTAAATATGCCCTAATTGAAAAAATAATAAAATTTAGTAATATTAAATTTTTGACGCTTGAATGAAAAATATGCGGTTAGAATGATAGTATTCCTCTAATTTGCGTTTGATTCAGGTTTAAATGAGAACTGTTTATTTCATAAATAGAAACTAATATAATTTTGTATTTGGATGAGCATTAGAGTTGTATCAGGTTTAAGAAAAAAATTGTGTTTGTTTTGATAAAGTGGAATAAAAAGTAAGGAAAAAACAAATTTTTAATTCACAAATTTGTCTTTTAAAATAACTATTTTAAAAAAAATTAATTATAAATTGTACTATTTAAATTTAGTTTTTGTATATAAAAAAATTAATTTATTAAAATTAAAAAAATATAAAAATTTGTATAAAAATTTAAAAATTTATATACAAAATTTTTTTATAAATTTTAAAAATTTATAAATTTATTTAAATTTTAAAATTTATATTAAAAATTTAAAATTTTGTATATAAAAAATTTATATAAATTTTAAAATATTAAAATTCTAAAAATTTATAAATTTATAAATTTTTTAAAAATTAAATTTAAAAATTTTATTTTAATTTTTTTTTGCAAAAATATGTAAAATTGCTGGGTGGAAATTTCTAACCCCAACAGGTTTTAAGTGGAACAAGGAGTGGAACAAGGAGTGGAACAAGGAGTGGAACACTTTGTTTTGCTGGGTGGGAATTTCTACCCCAACAGTGGAACAAGGAGTGGAACACTTTGTTTCATATGGGAGTGGGAACTGTAGTTTCAAATCTTAACGGATACAGTGGAACAAGGAGTGGAACACTTTGTTTCATACGGGAGTGGGAATTGTAGTTTCAAATCTTAACGGATTATTTTGGGATAGCTCCCCTTAATTTGTGTTTGGGTAAAAAAAGGGGATTTTATCCCCTTTATACACCATCCAAACGGTTATCTAGGCTGCGTTTAAGTAAGAATTAACTATACCAGGGATAAGTATAAAGTACGGAACTAGTGTAAAAAAACGTTTGATATGATTTCAGGAATAAGAGAATTTGTGTTTGGTATCATAATAAAGAATAAGAAAAATAAAGAGTATTAATTGATGTGAATGACATTTTTGCTATTTTACTTTATCACGTGAGAAGGGAGAGAGAATGCCTCGGGAAGCGAGCCAAGAGTATCTAATGAAAAAAGTCAAAGTATGGATTTGAAGAGTGAGAACTATTATTTCCATTTATTCTAGTAGTACTGGAATAAACTATACCGGTTAGTTCCTGATGTGTTTGAAAGGATAAGAGGGATATCCCTCTTATTCCCATTGCTGTACCGTTACCAAGGCTGTGTTTGGTTCAGGGATAAGAAAAATTTAGTTATACCGGGGATAGGTATAAGTTATGGTATTAGCAGAAACTAGTGTACATTTCTGTTTTGTTGCGTTTAAGAGTTATACCGGGTTTAAAGAAAATTGTGTTTGATAAATTATATAGGAATAAGAAGAATAAGAGGAATAAGAGAAAATTATGTTTGGTTGGATATAGAGGAATAAGAAGAATTAAGGGGATAAATATTTTTATTTACTATTTTGCCCTTTAAAATTATGATATAAATTATGATATAATTTAAAATTATAATATTAAATTATGATATAATTATAATCATAATTATGATATATAATTTATATCATATATCAAATAAATTATGATATAATTTAAAATTAAATAAATTTATGGTATTAATCAACCTTATATTTAATTTAGATAAATATTAAAAAATTCAAATAATATTTACAATTAAATTTATTGTAATTTAATTTAATTACAATAGATTAAATTTAATTACAATTAAATTTAATTACAATAATAATTTAATTATAATAAATTAAATATTAAACTCGGAGGCGGGGGCGGAGGGATCGTCGGCGCCGCGCTGGGGGACCTGGAGAGGGTAGCTCTGGACGATGTGGGCGGTGCGGGGGCGGTGGCGGGGGCGGGAACCGGTGAAAGAGTAGACGTCATCCTCGATCTCCTCCACGGTGAACGCGATTGAGAACCTGGGTCGCTCCCGCCGCTCCGCGTCCTCCGACCTCAGCCGCACTGTCCTCCTTTCCGCCGCCGCAGCCGCCGCCGCCCCGGGATACGCCACCGCCAATCCCTTCCTTGCCCTCAGATTCCACAGCCGAGCCGCCGTCGCCGCCGCAGCGGAGGACGAGGGATCGGGCTCCAGATCTGGCTCCGGCGCTGGAGCGGGAGCAGGGAAGGGGACGAGGCTCATCCGGTCCGCGGCCTCGCGAAGGTGGACGAGAAGCTTGCGCCGCACCTCCGCGATCTCCCCCCTCCCCTCTTCCTCCTCCTCCTCCTCCTCCTCCTCCTCCACCGCCGCCGCAACAGACGGGCACGGTATCCTCGGCGACGCAGCCGATCTCCGCCCCCCTCCGTCGCCGCGGCCGATCGCCTCGCCGTTGCGGTTGACGCTCTTGCAGCGGAGGAGGCGCTGGCTCCCCCACATCTTTAGGATTGGGAACGACGAGAGGCTCCGGACGAGGAGGTGATCGCCTCCGCCTCCGCTGCTCCGCCGCGGCTCCTCCCTCCGCGCCCGCGCCGGCTCCGCCGCGGGATCCGGGGGCCTGGGCGGGGCCTCCGCCGAGATCACCATGGATCCGGCTCGGAGGCGGTGGCCGGGTCCGATCCCCGCGCCCTCCAACGCCTCCTGCAAGAACGTCGCTGCGACGAGGGGAGAGTGGTGGTGGCGAGGAAACAAAAATCCCTACGTGGCGAGAGAGGCCTCTGCTAACGTATAGTTGGGGAGAGAGAGAAAGAGGGGGAGGGGGCGTAAGAGAAAGAGAGAGAGGGAGAGAGAGGGGGTGGGGGAATGATGCTCCTCGGAAACCGAGCCCAATTTGGGTTCAAGCCTTATTCCGCCTGGGGATGGGAATTGCTAAACCCGCCCCCTAGCGGGTTATCCTGGGAATTGCTAAACCCACCCCCTAGCGGGTTATCCTGGGAATTGCTAAACCCACCCCCTAGCGGGTTATCCCAGGATAACCCGCAAGGGGTGGGTTTAGCTATTCCCACCCCTTTAAATTATATTTGGGTATAAAAATGGGGATAAGGGGGTTATCCCCCCCTTATCCCCGTTACCAAACGCAGCCCAAGAGTTTAGTGTGCAATTGATGGAATAATATAATCTAAGGGTTGAAAATGATGAAAGAAAATTTGATAGCACCAAATAGTATTTGATGTTTTCGATAGCATAATAGTCGGACTCAAAATAATACTCCTTCGAAAATATTTATTTCTAAATACGATAAATAATTTATTATTTTTGGTATCAGTGTAAAAAAAAACATTTGATATGATTTTAGGAATAAAAGAATTTGTGTTTGGTATCATAATCAGGAATAAGAAAAATAATAAAAAATATTAATTGATGTAAATGACCTTTTTGCCATTTTACTTTATTACGTAAGGAGAGAGAGAGAGAGAATGTCTCGAGAAGCGAGCCAAGAGTATCTAATGAAAAATAAAAGTCAAAGTGTGGATTGGGAGAGTGAGAACTATTATTTCCACTTATTTTAATAGTACTGGAATAAACTATATCGGTTAGTTTCTGATGTGTTTTGAAGTATAAGAGGGATATCCCTTTTATTTTCATTGCTGTACCATTACCAAGAGTTTAGTGTGCAATTGATGGAATAAAATAATCTAAGAGTTGAAAATGACCAAAGAAAATTTGATAACACTAAATAGTATTTGTGTTTTCGATAGCATAGTCGGATTCAAAATAATACTCCTTTGAAAAAATTTATTTTTAAATACGATAAATAATTTATTAATTTTCTAACTGTTTAATATTATACAATATTTAAAGGCAATAAATTAGCTTTTAAATATAAATGTCTATTTTTTTGTAATTAATAAATTCTGTACTCATCTTATTAAGAAGATATAGCGCAGGATTTTTTTTTTTTTAAATATTTTATTTTTTTATTAGAAATAATATCTAATGTATTTTTTAAAATTTTTAAAATATTTGATTTACTCTTTTGTTGGCCAAAATAACGTTGAGGATTTCAAAAAAAAAAATTAAAATATTTCAATCCTGTGTGAGTTCATTAATATAAAGGTATTTTAAAAATAGAGTGATAAATTTAAAAATTTTAAATATTAATAAGGGTATATAAGTAAAAAAAATTGTAATAGCATGTTAAAACAATTGGTAACTTATGTTTTATTATTAGTTAAATTCTCAACATTCACAATTTTTTTTTTAAAAAAACATTACCTCTTAACAATTTAAAATATTTTATTTATTTCGAACGATCAAAATATCTATAATAATTTTAAAATAGATTATTTATTAAACTAGTATTTATAAAAAATTTTATTTTAAAAATAAATTTTTATAAAAATAAATTTTTAAAAACGGTAAATTATTCACCGCTTTCTAATTCTATAAATACGATGAACGATTTACTATTTTCATTCTTTTTTTTTTTTCTCTTTAAGTTTAAAAGTGGATATAAAACGAATTTATTTAATACTAAAAACGAATAAAATTTTAAATACGAATAAAAAAAATAATAATAATAATTCAAAATATTTGAATTCAGATATAAATTTATATTATATAATATATTATAAATATTTAATATTATATTTAAATTTATATTTTAAAATTTTAAATTTAATATATATATATATATATATATATATATAGGTTGACTGACGAAATTTAAAAAAAAAATAAAAAAAAATGATATTAATAATTATGTACCGAAACTAGATTTTCTATTATTTTCTTAAATAAATAACCTTATTTTTTTTATTTATTAAATATTAATATATTTTTTCATATTTTTTTATATTTTTAAATTATCTCAAATTAAAATAAATCAAAATTTAAAAATAATTAATTAAAAAATAAACTCATGCAATTAATATTAAATAATATAATTATTTAAACTAAAAATCAAATTTAAATTAAAAATAAAAAAATAAATCAAATTTTAAAAATAAATTAAATAATTAAATCTAAATTTAATTTTAAAATATTATTTTTTTAAATAAATATTTTTATTTTTTTTTATCTTTTTGTCGAAAAAATAAATCAAAACAATTCAAATTAAAAAATTAATTAATTAAAAAATAAAATTATACCGCTAATAATTATTTAAATTAAAAATTATATTTAAATTAAAAATAAATAAAAATAAATTAAATTTTAAAAATAAATTAATTTAAAAAATTATTTTTTCTATGTGCCGTAAATCAACCACCGATTTTAAAAGCGGTTGGATAATTGACGGCATATAAAAATCTATTTTTATAATTTTATTTTTAAAAAAATTATTTTTAAAATTATAATATAAAATAAAATAAAACTATGTATAAAAAAAAATTCTACAGAATTGGTAAAGTTAAAAATAAAAATTAATGTAAATCTTACGCTCTTACTTCTAAAATTACAATATTTTTATAAAATTTGTAGTACAAAAAATAAAAAACAAGTGTATAAATTTACACGTATTTTATAAAATGTGCAGATAGTATTACTGAGATCATCCAAAATATTACCAAAAAAAGGTTTACAATGCCCATCTCAATCACACTACGTCATTTAAGTGCGATCGATTAGATCTCTTCTTTTTAAAAAGAAAAGAAAGAAAAAGAAAAATTTAAAATCTTACAGAGGATGGTGAATTTCAGTAGATCCATGTTACTCATAAAATTTGGACCTTTTTTTTCGTTCTCTAATTTCTCCTCTTTTCTTTCCGAGTAGTTTAGTTAATTCAAGCCATGCTGCTTCCTACTCCAGCGTCCTCCTCCTCCTTCTGTGGCTCGTCCCCATGCCCCTTCTCTTCCTTCATCGGAACGGACACCTCTCTCTCGGCCGCGGCAACCGCAGCTCGCTTCCGGGGCCTTCCTCGGCCGCGGCGGACCGGCGCCACCACCGCCTTCACCGCCGCCGACCCCATCCCCACCGCCGTCGCCGCCGCCGACTCCATCCCAGCCACCGTCGCCGCAGCCGCCGATCCCATCCCCGCCACCGTCGCTGCCACCGACTCCATCCCCGCCACCGTCGCCGCCGCCGCCGCCCCCATCCCCGCCACCGTCGCCGCCGCCGTAGCGTTCTTCGGCGGCCTCCCGCGGGGGCGGCGGCCGCTGGTGAGCAAGGGTTTTGAGCTAGGTTTAGTGTTAGTATTAGGGCTTGGGTTAGGGTTTGGGTCGGGGTTTTGGTTACGGCGGGGGCGGCGGCAGCTGGTCAGCGAGGGTTTTGAGCTAGGGTTAAGGTTAAGGTTAAGGTTAGGGTTAGGGTTAGGGTTAGGGTTAAGGTTAGGGTTTGGGTTTAAGTCGGGGTTTTGGCTACGGCGGCGGCCGCTGGTGAGCGAGGGTTTTGAGCTAGGGTTAGGGTTAATATTAAGGTTTGGGTTTAAGTCGGGGTTTTGGCTGCGGCGGCGGCGGCCGCTGGTGAGCGAGGGTTTTGAGCTAGGGTTAAGGTTAGGGTTAGGGTTAGGGTTTGGGTTTGGGTTTGGGTTTGTGTCGGTATTTTGGCGACGGCGGCGGCGGCGTCGGCGTCGGCGGTTGGTGAGCTTAGGGTTAGGGTTAGGGTTTTGGGGGGAAGGTGGAGGGGAGGGGAGGAGGAGGTATCGTTGGCCGGGGAAGGGGGCGGCGAGGAAGCCAGAGGCGACGAGCTTGCGGAGGTAGTACGGGAGGAGGTTGGCGTGGCCCGGAGGGAGGCCAGAGAAGGCGGAGACGATGTAGGCCGAGATGTCAGCTTCCGTCGAGCCGTTTTTCTCGTCGAGGCCGAGCAGCGCCACGCGGACCATCTATCTGACCACACCGTCTTCAAAAATCATAACTTCAAAAAAAAAAAAAAAAAAAAAAAAATGAACAGTGAACAGAAAGAAGACGTACCTCGGCGTACGGAGGATGGTCTGGAGTTTGACGCTTTGCTTGCGGAGCTACCACGATGGTGCCGTCGGCGGTGAAAGGGGTCGGATCGGGGGCTGCTCCGTTTACGTCCTTAACCTCCTCCATTTCCTTCGCCTCCATTTCCATTTCCATTTCCGTTCAGAGAGATGAGGGGCTTTCTTCGAGGACCTTTTCTTGCCCTTCTTAAAACAGTAATAAACTGCTGAGCAGACGCCTTGGGTCGACCAACATCTCGGTCTTGGTGAATTTTGTATAATAAAACTCAAAACTAAAAAAACAAACAAAAAATAATACTATTTGTAAACTTAAAAAATTATATATATTTTTTTATGCAATAAATTTTATTAATGATATCAAAATAATTAATAGAAAAAATTTTATTTTTGAATAAAATATATGAATAGCATTTCTCCAAAAAAAAAAAAAAAAAAAAAATTGTTTGATTGTATATGAAATCGTAAAATAATAGTTAGAAAAAAAAATTATTATTGTTTGATTTATAGGATAAAAAGGTAATTTTATTTTATTTTATTTTATTTTTTTTTTTTTTTTTTTTTTTTTTGTCAACGTTTAGTTGGTTGAAAGAGAGAAAAAAAAAAATAAATGAAAACAAATTAAACAGTCTGAATTTTTATTTTTTATCAAAATTCAGCAGAAAATGACCGAAAAAATATTTTACGATTAAATGTAAATAAAAATTAATTTTTAAAATTGAAAATTAAATTTTAGTGCATTTTACGGCTAACTAAACACATCCTAAATAAAAAAAATAATTTTTTATTTTTCATTGAAATTCGACAGAAAATGACAATAAACATATTTTACGATTTAACGTATACAAAAAATAAAATTCTAAATTAAAAAATAAATTTTAGTGTATTTTATAGCCAACCAAACACATCCTAATATTAGAATAATACATTAAGTTATTTTTGAAAATAAAAAAAAATATTATTTGAATGGTTAGATTAAAATGATAAGAATAAAAATAATTATAGTTTTAAAATAATATTTAATTAATTAATAGAAAATTACGAACTAGATAATAATTTAACTTATTTAATTAACTAACCAGATACTAGATAGCCCTAAATGTTAATTAATCACGTATTTTTTTCATCTAAAGGCTAAAACCTACTAGCACAAATGACTTGATACTTTTACAAAAAAAAATAGGAGCTCAATTCTCTCTCTCTCTCTCACCCTCTCTCTCTCTCTTTATTGGGAACTATTTAATTTCAATCGCACATACTTTCATTTCAGTACTAAAAACTTAATAGCACAAATTACTTGATACTATCGATAGTATTTCAGTCGAACTCTCTTTTATATATATATATATATATATATATATATATATATATATATATATATATATATCAATAAGAAGACATGAATCGAGAGTTTTCGGAGCTGACGTGTCGATCTCTCCGCTCTCCAAGTTCGCTCTGCCCTCTCCGAGTTTTCTCCGAGTCAACCTCTCCCCTCTCCGAGTTTTCTCCGATCTCTGCGCTCTCCATGTTCGCTCTCCCCTCTCCGAGTTTTCTCCGAGTTTTTCTATGCTTACGTCGTCTCCCTCCCCGTACTGCCTCACGACGTGCTACCCTATTACCTACACACCCTATCCTCTCCCTCCTCTGTTGCTACACAACGTGTGCTCTCACCTTCTCCTCTGACCCTTCTCCTCTTCCCGTTGCACTCTACCTTCTCCTCTGACTGGCTTCCTTCTTCGCCTCCTCTTCTCTTACTGTTGCGTCACCTCCGTCGGCCGATCGTACGGTGGCCACCGTCGTCACTTGCTGCTCACTTCTATATAGGTGCTGGTGGCCGGTGATGACGGTTGATGATAGGATTGGTCGCTCTGACCTGTTCGCCCCCCTCCCTCTTTCTCCTCCTCGGCTCGGTTCCGTCTCTGATGAGCCTGCGTCATTTTCTTCGGTTGACTGTACCGGCCTGTACAGTACCAACGTGTTGCTCACCAAGTGTTCGACGGAATGCTTCTGTGGCTGTGAAATTTATGTTGATTACCGTCAGGAGGTGCTGGTGGCTGGTGATGATGGGATTGGTCGTCTTCATCACCTGTTGCTCACTTCTATACGAGTGCTGGTGGTCGGTGATGATGAGGTCCGTCGCTGTCGTCACCTGCTGCTCACTTGATGATGGTTGATGATGGGATTGGTCGGTCTGACCTGTTCGCTGTAGAGTTATTTAGGATCCACAAGGATCTAAATAGGTACTATCAAACACCTAGAGGGGGGTGAATAGGTGTAATATTATAAAAGCCAATCTCAGTGCAAAAATAAAAAATAATGCGGAAAATAAAAATCAACACACCGAGATTTACGTGGAAACTCCAATCCAGGAGAAAAACCACGGGACCAACACGCAATAACAATCCACTAAGAATTGAAGAATAACAAGGTGATTACCGACTCCACGGACTTGACCCCTCCTTCAAGTTCTTCGGACCTTGCGCTGACCGGTTGGATGTCCACGCAATAACAATCCACTAAGAAACGAAGAATAACAAGGTGATTACCGTCTCCACGGATTCAACCCCTCCTTCAATTTCTTCGGACCTTGCGCTCCACCGTTTGCACGTCCACTGCACACGTTCGAATCCACGAACGCCACTCGAATCCACGAGCACACGTTTCGAATCCACGAAACGCCTTCAACACACCGAATCCACGGTGCCACGTCGAATCCACGACGCAAACTCAGCCGGTAAGAATATTGGCTTCGATGGTGATCCTTTGCTTAGATTATCAATGAAGATCCATGGGAAAAATCTCTAAGCAAAGATTAGATCAATTCGACAAAAGAAAGATCTTGGAAGAACCGTCGAATTGACCTAAAAGAGGCTATAAAGAAGAACGATAAAAACCTAGCCTCTAGGGTTGCTCTCAAGTGTTTTATAAATTGATCGGTATTGAACCCCCGTTCTTGAGAAACCCTAAATGTCTATTTATAGCCCTTGGAAACATATTAGAGTCGGTTTAGGAAACTTTTCCCGAGAGGGCATTGTGTACCGGTACCAAATATCGTGTTCCGGTACGCAATGGTGCAAAACACAGATTTTTCTATTGTGTTCCGGTACGCGAGTCCGTGTTCCGGTACGCAATGCAATTTACAGAAAATTCTGTGTCGGGTTAGAGGAACTTCAAGTGTGGTTCCGGTACGCAATGTAAAAACTGATTTTTCCAAGATAAACTTTATCCAAAACAAACCCAGTACCGGAGTCCAAACTTAAAACAAGTTATAAGTTAAAACCAAGTTCCTAAAACCAAGTCTAAACCGGTTTTCATTAATTTTCTGTTTCCAATGATTATAAATGAACTTTAATCACCATGAGCTATATTTAATCATACCTGAGAGTTGACTTGGGCTCATGTTGAATCTTCAACGAGTCTTCGAAGGCTGATTTGACAAATTGATCCCTTTAAGACTCCGACTCAACTTACTGACTTGACTCACGAAATGTGCCAACACCAAAAAGCCGTAACAATCTCCCCCTTTGGCAATTTCGTGACAAAACCCAAAAATACATAAAAACTCTCAAGTCACTCATCTTAAACCAAAAGATCGAAATTCAATGTCATCACCAGAACATTGATTTTCTTTGCGTGAAAGATCCAATAAATACAAAATACATTTGAACCAAACAGTCCTAGAACAAACTCTATGACTTAGGACTTGGAGTCTTAAAGTGATGTAATTCCTGCAAAAACAAAACTCCAAACACAATCAAATGTTAGTCGTTAGAAATTAAAATCCTACATTTGATCCGTCTTCCTTTTGGTTCTTTTGTTTTTCGGCTCTTTCAATGTCTCCCCCTATTTTGAGCATCTCCCCCTATTTTGAGCATCTCCAACATGTTCTCCATGTTCTCCCCCTTTGTGATCGTGTTCTCCCCCTACGATCATTTCCGTTCTCCCCCTTTTTGTCACAAATTGTCAAACAGTTAATAGAAACAAAAAGAGAACATACTAGAAGGATAAGTTCTTAGTTACATGCCCATTAGAGTTCTTGTTCAACACAAAGTGAAAAGAAACTAAAAAGCAAAAACAAGAAGGTAAAGAGATCACTCATCCTGATCTGAATCTTCATCGTCCTCATGTGATGTAGGTCCGTGAGATGTACTCGGTGCAGTTGCTCCAGTGACCACATCATCATGTTTGCATCCAAGGATATCGAAGATTTTCTTTAAGCTATCCTCAAGTTTCTTGAAGCCTCGCTCCATCCTTTGCTCCATCCTTTTCTTTAGTGAACGAACATCCCGATGCAGGGTTTGAAGAGTTACAACCTCATCTGGTTCAGGAGATTCTTGACGAGGTGGTGCACTCACTGTCGCTTCACTTGCATAGGCTTTTGTATGCCCAAAAGTCTTCAAAGTGCTAATTGACTTGGCTAAAGTGATTCCATCAATTGCCCCCAAGCCATAATCATATTTGGCACAAGTAATGTCCACTCCGTGATCTTCCAGAATACGCGTAATCAAGATCGGATACGGTAGAAGGTCACGTTGTCTAGATCCTTCAATGACATGCACCATCTGCTGCCAAATGAGAAATGGAATGTTGGTGTTAATTCCATTTGCACTTTCCGGGTGACCAAGGAGAAAGAGAAGTAACAATCGATCCCATCGAATCCTTTTGGTCCCCAGTGTGGGCAATAGGTTGTAGCATACGATTAAGGACAAAATATGATACTCTGGTTTTAGGTCCTTTGATTCAACATATGATCTGTTCGTGTGCGTCCCTGTCTTGCAAATAGAGTCCACAACCATATCCCAATGGGTATCATGTAGGAAGTTTCCATCAGTATAATAAAGACCAGTAGTGTCAACAGCTAATCCAAGGTTTGCACCAATTACTGCTGGAGTAATGTCAAACTTGACGCCTCTAACTGTTGTTTCAAAGACGAAGGCCCCGGTGTCATGGTCTTTTTGAAGTATGTTACCTTGCATGTAGAATTCCCTGATGATCTCCACACAAAAACCCATCTTAGGTTGAACGCTGCCAAGTGGCCGAATATGGCTTCGTTCCAAAATCCTTGCAAAGTCTGGCACCTCACGACATAGCTCATTAAAGTTCACGTGTCGCTCTCCAATGCATGTGCGGTTTGCAAATCTAGCACGGCGTTTTGCACTCACATGCGGTTCACTTTCATCAACATTAGATCTCCGTTGAGAGCGGTCGCGTATTACCGGTCCACCGGTACTTCTACGCGGAGGAGAATCCGCACCCTTCTTTTTCCGTGGAGCCATAGGTGCTTTTCCCTTTCCTTGAACTGTTTCTTCTTCATATTCTGAGGAATTTTCAGAATCTGAGCTAGTTGAATCCTCGTTGCGTGATCGTTTGGTAGCCTTCTTCTTTCCAGAACCACGACCACGTCCACTTCCAGTGGCCATTAAGATCACTAGTGCAAGAAGCCATGAACATGCCATTTCCTACAAAGAACACAATGCACTATGATTTGATCTTATAGAAAGGCTTAAACATGTCTAAGAAACATTCTAAACATGTCACAAGTGATGATTCATCATTCAAAATTCATTTACATCAAAAAGCCCTAATTCTCAATTTTTTCTATGTTAAGAACACATGAAAATGTTAGATTCAAGCAAATAAGCATGGAAACATGAATCTAATCGCATAGAGAACAACCATTTATGTTCTAAACATGAATTAAGAGTGATTTAAGCAAGAGATTTCATTTGGAGTAAGGATCAACTCAAAAAAAACCAAAATAAAACATCAAAACCTAAAAACTAGGGTTTTGAAGTTAGAGAAACCAAGATCTAAGTAGAAACTTACAAATGAGTGCAACAAATCACTTGATCTTGAAGAAAAACCCCTTAGAGATGTTTTAGAGAGAGAGAGGGAGGGTTTTGAAGTGGGAGAGATGAAATAAAAACATTGTTGTTTCGGAATATAAAGAATTCCAGTCCGCGTACCGGTACAAGGAGTCGCGTACCGGTACGTAGTGTAAAAACCGAAAAACCTTCGTTCGGGTTCCGGATTGTAAAACAGGGGGTAATCCGGATCCGCAAGTAGTTCCGGTACTAAAAGAGTAGTACCGGTACGCCAGTGAAAAACCAGAAAAATTCACATTCGGGATCCGGATTGGATTTTCTAATCCGGATTGGATTTTCAGGTACTAAAAAGCAGGTACCGGAACAACAGAGCCAAAAAGCAAAAATTTCTTGAAACAAATCCAAATTTTGAAATCTTTTCAAATACCGATTTGTATTCCATCAAGAAAACCATTTAAGTGCTTTGAAGAACAAAGAATTTGCATAGATGTCATTCAATCCAAATTTCTTTCATTAGAATAATTTAGAAAAATAATAAACCAGAAAGAGTATGTAAGCACTTTAGCGTATCAACTTTAAACAAAAGTCATCGTTTCATGCAACAAGAAATAGATTATACCAAATCTATCAAAAATACTCAAAAATGAAACGAAAATTTATGGAAATTAAAACTCTTAAAGTTGAACACTTCAATTACATCTAACCTGATCTTATGAGTAATGCCTTTATCAAATCATCAATTTTGGTAAAGAAAATGAAATACAAAGATCAATAGATGTTTGAAATCCCAGATAAGTTAGATAATATATCTAGACAATCTGTTGAAGGAGTGGCTCTTTGAGCATCTTTTAACAAAAATCCCACCTTATACCAACCATGAAATATGACTGAGTCAAGTATTTCAATATGCATTTCATCAACATTTTTGAAACAAAAATTTGCTTTGCATTCATGGAGTATCTTTTTCTTTTTCTTTTCCTCCATGTGGTGGTAGTTTTCACACTCCTCATTGGGATGTAACTCTTTCCACATCTTTTGAGCATTTTACATTTCATTGACTCCCCCTCAATTGGCTATCAATTATTTAATATATAAGGTATTCAACCAAAAATTGATCTCGCATTCATACTCGACTAAGCAATCAAATATGATAATGACTATACCAAGAGATCATTGAGAGAGAAATTGACTTTGATCACTTAAAAGATGAATTAATTAACATAAATGATCATTGCAACATTGAAATATTATGATATCAAAAGCATAATAAATTTCTAAATGCGTGAAAGGATGCAATTAAAGTCAATTTAGCCAATGCTCAATTAAACAACTCCTTTAAATGAAGTGTCTTCAAGATTATGAATATGGAGTCAAGTTGATAATCCAAGAAAAATTTAATTTGGAGTGAATGAACGTGAAGCCCATTTTTATTCAATGCACTTGTTCGTTAAAAACCCTTTTGTTCAAGAACAAAGTATAAAAACACAGAGCATTGAAAAACATGTAATGCAGAGATTAAGAAAAATATGAAGGGAAAACCAATCAAAGCATTACACACAGTCATAAGCTATTTAGAACTTAAGACAAGGAAAGATATCACCTTTCCGAATCCAAAATCGCTGGATTTTGGGTTGTCTTGATTCGTTGTGCCGGGGGTTGGTAGCTTTGACTGTTGGTCCACCTTAGGTCTTTGCCGTGCAATGATCCACTTGAATGATTGATGTTGTGGCTCGGACCTTTGGTGGGTTGAGTGAACTCCTTTGACTTGATGTGTCTTTTGATTCCGTTGAGTTCGCTCCGTAGATGAAGTTGCCGAAGAATTCTTCTTTCTCTTTTTCGGGCAATTCTTCACCAAATGTCCTTCAAGTCCACAAAGGTGACATGTCCTTCCTTTCGATTTTATTGTGGAACTTGAAGCATGTGCAGTTTGGTCCTTTTTAAATCCCAAACCAACCTTGCTTGCTTGACCTAATCCGGACATACAATTAAGTTTCTTGGAACCGGTTGAAAGCCTTTGTATGTCGGATTTAAGTTGATGAACTTGCTTGGTCAAAGCTTGGTTGGTGACATGAATTTCTTCAAACTGCTTTTCAAGAAAACCAATCTTGTCCATATATGATTTAGCGTTGTCTCCGATTGGTTTAGCTTTTCTTGGAGGATTTTATTGTTATCTAAAACCCGTCCATGTTCCTCCTCGAGATCATGAAGTTTGATCTTTAAAGCTTGATTCTCGTCTTGAACTTCTTGTCGTTGCTTCCTCAACTTCTTGTTAAGTTTGGCCATCTTCTTTGATTCCGCAAGAAGTTGTTGGTATGCCTCAACGAGTTCTTCTTCGTCCGACTCCCCCTCACTTGATGACTCTCCTCCGGATGTTGATGTTTCATGCAAAATCAAAGGAATAGAGTCAGTGACTAAAGATGATAAGCACAATTTAGAAGAGGGAATTTGAGAGGCATGAGAAGCAACAATTTTTTCTTTTTCCTCTTCACTTGAGGTCGATTCATCGTAACTAGAATCGTCCCAAGTATTTGCTTGCAAAGCCTTCTTTTTGTATGATTTCTTAGAAGGACAATCCGTTGAAATATGGCCGTAGCCTCTACATCGATAGCATCGGATTTCCCCTTCGAAATCATCTTTTTCTTTTTCTTTAGAAGGTTTTGCAACGCCTTTGAGTTTAGAGGATTTAGAACCCGATGATCCTTTAGATGGTTTCGTGGATGAAGATCCATCGGTTCGATTCTTCCAAAATTTCCGACGAAATTTCTTTGTGATCCGCGCCAGTTGTTCTTCAAAATCGGCAAAAGAGATTTCATCGTCGGAACTCGATTCGTCATCTTCTTCCTTTGTTGATTTGAATGCAATACCTGTAAGCTTAGAAGAAGACTTGGAAGAATTTTGATTAGTAGGAAAAGTCATCTCATAAGTTTGCAAAGCACCTACTAATTCCTCTACACTCATCTCATCCGGATGACTAACGGTTTCAATGGCGGTAACCTTTGCCCTAAACCGTTCCGGAAGAGTCCGAAGAATCTTTCTTACAATTTTCGACTCCGGGATCTTTTCTCCCAAATTAGCACATGTATTAATTACATCTTGAAGTCTAGTGTAATAATCTGTAAACAATTCATGCTCTTCCATATGAATAGAGTCAAATTGACTTGTAAGCATCTGGAGCTTTTGAATTTTTACAAGATTAGTACCCTCATGTGTAATTTTGAGAATATCCCAAATTTCCTTCGCGGTTTCACACGCGGAAATTCTCGAAAACTCAGTCGAGGAAAGAGAATTAAAAAAGCGTTCATACCTTTCCCATTGTAAGAAGATCTTTCGATTTCCTCTTTAGACCATCTAGAGCGAGGTTTTGGGGTAGTAGAATTTCCTACTTCCTCAACAGGATGCACCCAACCGTATTCAACGGTTTGCCATACCCGCTCATCAATAGAGATGAGAAAAGCTCTCATCCGCATTTTCCAATATGCATAATTGGTCCCATCAAAAAGAGGAGGTCTAAAAATATTACCACTTTCACCCATCATGATAGATAAACCTAAAACCCGCTCTGATACCAATTGTAGAGTTATTTAGGATCCACAAGGATCTAAATAGGTACTATCAAACACCTAGAGGGGGGTGAATAGGTGTAATATTATAAAAACCAATCTCAGTGCAAAAATAAAAAATAATGCGGAAAATAAAAATCAACACACCGAGATTTACGTGGAAACTCCAATCCAGGAGAAAAACCACGGGACCAACACGCAATAACAATCCACTAAGAATTGAAGAATAACAAGGTGATTACCGACTCCACGGACTCGACCCCTCCTTCAAGTTCTTCGGACCTTGCGCTGACCGGTTGGATGTCCACGCAATAACAATCCACTAAGAAACGAAGAATAACAAGGTGATTACCGTCTCCACGGATTCAACCCCTCCTTCAATTTCTTCGGACCTTGCGCTCCACCGTTTGCACGTCCACTGCACACGTTCGAATCCACGAACGCCACTCGAATCCACGAGCACACGTTTCGAATCCACGAAACGCCTTCAACACACCGAATCCACGGTGCCACGTCGAATCCACGACGCAAACTCAGCCGGTAAGAATATTGGCTTCGATGGTGATCCTTTGCTTAGATTATCAATGAAGATCCATGGGAAAAATCTCTAAGCAAAGATTAGATCAATTCGACAAAAGATAGATCTTGGAAGAACCGTCGAATTGACCTAAAAGAGGCTATAAAGAAGAACGATAAAAACCTAGCCTCTAGGGTTGCTCTCAAGTGTTTTATAAATTGATCGGTATTGAACCCCCGTTCTTGAGAAACCCTAAATGTCTATTTATAGCCCTTGGAAACATATTAGAGTCGGTTTAGGAAACTTTTCCCGAGAGGGCATTGTGTACCGGTACCAAATATCGTGTTCCGGTACGCAATGGTGCAAAACACAGATTTTTCTATTGTGTTCCGGTACGCGAGTCCGTGTTCCGGTACGCAATGCAATTTACAGAAAATTCTGTGTCGGGTTAGAGGAACTTCAAGTGTGGTTCCGGTACGCAATGTAAAAACTGATTTTTCCAAGATAAACTTTATCCAAAACAAACCCAGTACCGGAGTCCAAACTTAAAACAAGTTATAAGTTAAAACCAAGTTCCTAAAACCAAGTCTAAACCGGTTTTCATTAATTTTCTGTTTCCAATGATTATAAATGAACTTTAATCACCATGAGCTATATTTAATCATACCTGAGAGTTGACTTGGGCTCATGTTGAATCTTCAACGAGTCTTCGAAGGCTGATTTGACAAATTGATCCCTTTAAGACTCCGACTCAACTTACTGACTTGACTCACGAAATGTGCCAACACCAAAAAGCCGTAACATTCGCTCCCCTCCCTCTTTCTCCTCCTCGGCTCGGTTCCGTCTCTGCTGACCGTGCGTCGTTTTCTTTGGTTGACTGTACCGGCCTGTACAGTGTTAACGTGTTGCTTACCAAGTGTTTGACGGTATGCCTCTGTAACTCTGAAATTTATGTTGCTTACCATCCGGAAGTGTTGGTGGCCGGTGATGATGATGGGATTGGTGCGAGTGCTGGTGGCCGGTGATGACGAGGTCGGTCGCCGTCATCACCTGCTACTCACTTGAGGTTGGTTGTCATCGTCACCTGCTACTCACTTCTACGAAAGTTGCTACAGAGTTCTAACCTACTACTCACTTCTGTATACAACTGTGCCCTATCCATCAACCTTCTTGCCTGTATATGCTATAAATATGGGTGCTCCTTCCTTACAAGAACAAGAACACAGGATTTTTGGTGAAAAAAGGTTGAGTATTCCTCTAAGTTTTTCTCAAAAATTTCCTATGTGTAATTAACTAAAATAGTGTGTTATTTTTATTTGGTAGGGCACTCTAATTACTATCATCCAAGAGCCTTTTAATTCTACAGGTATTCCTTCATTTTCTTTCTTAATTATTTGCTCTCTATGCTATTTGATATTTTTTTTTTGTGCTAATATTTCTTACTGTTTCTTCCTGTATTTGGTAGGTCGCAACAGGGAGCCTCTTGCGATTTGTGTGCAGCTCTCTTCCTTCCTTTCCATTTTGCTCCTTTGCCTTCTCTTCTGTTTAGTACGCCTTCTCTACTTACTCATTCTTGCTGATGGTTCATTGATGCATGATTGCTACTTTAATTTCTGTGATTCCTTTGCTTGAGTTCAGTTTTCTGATGCCTTTAATGTGTGGTGTATAGTTTTCCTGTGTTGGTTTGTATGGTTGTGGTGCCTTCTACATGCAGCTTTCTCTATTGCCTTATACATGCAGATTTTCCATGTGTATCTAATTCACTTTATAGTTCCTGTAAATTTCAGAAAAAAAAAATAAAAAAATAAAAAAAATAAAAAAAAAAAACTGGATCAAAGAGAAAGCAATTAAAAGAAGAACAATTTTCATGTGGAAGTTGAATCTTTTTGTTAAAGAGAAAGCACCTTTATGCTCTCTGTTAGTGTTTGCATATATTTTAAAAAAACTGGATATATTGTTGGTTTAAAAGAAAGCCTTCTTGGTTTAAAAAAAAAAAAAGAGTAAGGTTTCCCCTATGTGAAAGAAAGTGTTTGCATGCTCTGTTTTCCTGATGGCTTTAATGCGTTTTGCTCTTTTGTTTTGCTCCTTTCCCTTGAGTTCAGTTTCTGATGGCTTTAATGTGCGCTGTATAGTTTTTTCTGTGTTGCTTTGTGTGGTTGTGGTGCCTTCTACATGCAAGTTTTTCTATTGCCTTCTACATGCAATTTTTCTATTTGTTTCTATTTCAGACTATAGTGCGTGTACATTTAAAAAAAAAAGTTTTTCTATTGCCTTCTACATGCAATTTTTCTATTTGTTTCTATTTCAGACTATAGTGCGTGTACATTTAAAAAAAAAACTTGGGATCGAAGAGAAAACAATTAAAAAAAAAAGAATGGCTTTCATGTGGAGGTTGAATCCCTTTGTTAAAGAGGAAGTATTTTTATGCAACTTTTCTATGTGTTTCTATTTCAAACTATGGCGTGTACCTTTAAAAAAAAAAAAAAAACTTGGGATCCAAGAGAAAACAATTAAAAAAAAGAATAGCTTTCATGTGGAGGTTGAATCCCTTTGTTAAAGAGGAAGTATTTTTATGCTCTCTATTAACGGCTGCATGTTTTTAAAAATCTGAATATATTTTTGGTTTAAACGAACGTATTCTTGGTTTAAAAAAAGAACAAATTTGTAGGCTTTGGTTTTCCCTTTGTGAAAAAAAATGTTTGCATGCTACTATCTAATTAAGTATCTTTGTGGGCTCCTAGACAATACTTGTGGGCTATTAGTTTTACATACCTACCAAACTGCATACATTACTATGCAGTGCACTATCTAATTAAAGTGTTTGCATGCTCTGTTTGCATGCTACTATCTAATTAAGTATCTTTGTGGCCTCCCTAGGATTTCCCCTATGTGAAAGAAAGTGTTTGCATGCTCTGTTTTCCTGATGGCTTTAATGCGTTTTGCTCTTTTGTCTTGCTCCTTTCCCTTGAGTTCAGTTTCTGATGGCTTTAATGTGCGGTGTATAGTTTTTTCTGTGTTGCTTTGTGTGGTTGTGGTGCCTTCTACATGCAAGTTTTTCTATTGCCTTCTACATGCAACTTTTCTATGTGTTTCTATTTCAGACTATAGTGCGTGTACATTTTTTTAAAAAAAAACTTGGGATCCAAGAGAAAACAATTAAAAAAAAGAATAGCTTTCATGTGGAGGTTGAATCCCTTTGTTAAAGAGGAAGTATTTTTATGCTCTCTGTTAACAGTTGCATGTTTTTAAAAATCTGAATATATTTTTGGTTTAAAAGAACGTATTCTTGGTTTAAAAAAAGAACAAATTTGTAGGCTTTGATTTTCCCTCTGTGAAAGAAAATGTTTGCATGCTACTATCTAATTAAGTATCTTTGTGGGCTCCCTAGGACCATACTTGTGGGCTGTTAGTTTTACATACCTACGAAACTGCATACATTACTATGCAGTGCACTATCTAATTAAAGTGTTTGCATGATCTGTTTGTGTGCCGCCCCACTTCCCAGGGGGTCACCCATCCTAGAACTACTCTAGCTCTAGCACGCTTAACTCTCATGTTCCTCTTGGATATTGCTACCATCCAAAATGCTATAGCCGGGTTAGAGATTTAGTCCTATTATATCATTTATATATAGGACTAATCCAAATTCCGGGGGTGTCACATTCTTCCCCCCTTTAAGCCCTGACGTCCACGTCAGGCTCAAGCACACTCACAAGCACCAGGCGATGTGAGACTCGTCTCGCTAGCCTTTGCCGACCTTGTGGGGAGCTGCACTCCACCCACAACGGTCATTAGCCGGGGAGACTCGCTCTACCCGCTAAATAACCCTGGCTCAGCCGAGACTATCTCCATTTCCGCTGGTGAATGGCTCTGATACCAACGGTGCCGCCCCACTGTCCCAGGGGGTCACCCATCCTTAACTACTCTAGGCTCTAGCACGCTGAACTCTCATGTTCCGCTTGGGATATTGCTACCATCCAAAATGCTATAGCTGGGTTTAGAGATTTAGTCCTATTATATCATTTATATATAGACTAATCCAAATTTCCGGGGGTGTCACAGTTTGCATGCTACTATCTAATTAAGTCTCTTT